>JAECUM010005782.1:0-229971 GCA_016617855.1 Megalonaias nervosa
GACAGGGCTGTTAAAAGACCTATATGTGGTTGATAGTGGACAGGGCTGTTAGAAGACCTATAGGTGACTGATAGAAGGTAGGACTGTTAAAAGATCTATAGGTGATTGACATAAGACAGGGCTGTTGAAAGATCTATAGGTGATTGATAGAAGGTAGGGCCATTAAAAGACCTACAGATGATAGTTTGAAATCATGGCTCTTTGGCTTATGAAGGAAGAGCTGTATATATATATATATATATATATATATATATATATATATATATATATGTCTGTGTGAAATATTGAAATATATCAGTGCGAGATAAATGATACTGACACTTGTGATAAAACAATGTTTCGACTTCACTTGTGAAATATTTCCTTATATCTACTCGAAGAACATAGATATCTTCTATATATCCATGTGACCATATAAATTATAATCCTATATATAAAACAAGTACAGGGAGAAAAATAAGGTAAACATTAATAATAATTTGTTTATAATGCCAACATTTTTTGTTCAATCATTTCATTTTCAAAATGCTTAGTAAAGAGACCTTGTTTAAATGAGCTCTAGTAACAATTATCAAGATGATGCTGAAGAGGCCCGGGTGGCTGAGTGGTGCGCTTGCCTTTACTGATCACTGCCAACTCGCCTCTGTCCACATAGTTTGAGTCTCAGGATCTGCTAATGTCTGTATGTGAGACAGCTTGCCAGTAGCTTCCCATGAGTCAGTGGTTTTTACCAGGGCTTTTCTGGGTTCTTCTTCCACCAGTTATACTGGCCACCATGTATAGCCTATCATGTGCTGAATAGTGACATTAAACCCACAACAACAACATTGTTGAAAATACAGTTATCATATTACTGAGGTTTAAATAACAGTAATATATTCCTGTACCAAAATGTATCCATCAGGAAATTGTATAATTATGATGAGTTCATGATACAGATTAACATTTTATGTTACATTATTAGATATAAAGAACATGTTTGTCTTGAATCTCTGTAAAATTTGCACATTCATATCCACTTTTACATTTTGCACAGAAGCAGATTTGTAAATAAAAAGTGAACCATGATATTTGGATACAAGGATTATGTGATATTTATATCAGAATCCCAGAATGCTTATGTTGGCATAAATAACTTTTGTTGCAGCATTTATTATGTACAAGATGCTGCAGATTTCTAGTTCAGTATAATTACCACATGGTTTGATTGCAAAACTATGAACGTAAATGTCAGGTTTTAAAAAGCAAAAAATGTGTATCAAAGGTATTGATTAAACTAAAAAGGTTTAGATTGCCATATTGTCTTCCAATTTGTAATAGGTAAAGGCAAATTCTGGTACTTAACTCAACCTAAGAGTATAGCTGTAGGAAAATTTGTCTGAATGGACAGGGTAAAAATATATATTTTAGCTAATTTTAAGTATACTTGCTAATTCACAAGCTAGATTTAGACTGGTGGGGAATAATTCTGACCAAAAACTATGGAAAAACATTTGAGGAAGTGAAATTTTGGGGCAACTTTTGAAACTTGGCAACACTTAACTCCATTACTTTACTGACAATGGTACATGTGTGTTGTGTGAAATAGACCTAATGATGGGTGTTAATTTAATAAGAATTTATTATTTGCAACTTATATATAAGGTGTTCATATGGTGCCACTCTTGGAAATATTTGTTTATAAAAAGTCTGTAGAGTTTTCAAGTGTAAAAAATAAACATGTACATTAAAATTTTAGCTTACCCTGTATTTGTAAAGCCAGAATGCTAGATGTTCTATTGGGTCTGCTGGAAGTTTGTATAATAAATCCACAATGGCATTTGCAAGACAATCCCCCAGTTGCTGTTTCACATAATCAGCATAATCTCGACCTGAAAAATAAATATATCCATTTGATTCCTACGATTAATGTTTTTTTTCTCCAGTTTTATATTAAAAAAATGAGTTTTAGCAAATATTAAAAATTCTCAGACTAATTGCTGTTGGCATATTTAACTAGCTGGAATATTTTGGTTATTAACAATACCTCCTGAAAAAGTTTTCTTTGTTGTCTATATTTTGGATAGCAATTTACACCCTCTTTCTACTTAAGACATGTTCATTTCTGTCAAGAGCCAAATCTGCCCTGTACGTTGGTTGGTAGGGTAGGTGAGCATATCCTGTATGCACATTCATGTACTTAAGGTAGGGGTTATCTCAAAATAGAAAAATAATAATGAAAACATGATAATGACAACAGGTTAAAACTAAAGATTCGTATAGTGAAATGCACATTTTATGATGTGCCTGTGTAAATAAATAGATGACAATACAATAAACAGTGGTAATTAAAATGACATTTGGCAAATTAAACATCTATGCATAAACTCTAATCATCTTTGATACAATCCATGTAATGTATGCACTTCATGACTAGTTCATGACTTGGGTGCCTCATCATCAATGCATGTCAGTTTCAGGTGAAAGATGGTAAATAATAAGTTGTTGTTGTTGTTGTTGTAGGGTTTAATGCCCTTTTTCAGCACAAGACAGGCTATACATGGCGGCCAGTATAAATGGTGGAGGAAGAACCCAGGAAAACCCCGGAAAGAACCACCGACTCACGAGAAGTTACTGGCAAGCTTTCTCACATGCTCACATTGGTCGAACCTGAGACTTGAACCCACGTAGACAGAGGTGAGACGGCAATGATCCGTAACGGTGAACGCTTTAGACCACTCGGCCACTTGGGGCCCCAGGTAAATAATAAGTACTAACATACAACTTTCTCATTTTAGTTCTCTCTCTATCCACCCAAAACTAAAGACATTTTTCTGAAAATTTTATATACTTTTACCCTGGTTGTTTTGATCTATTAGAATGAATATTCATATTTTATATTGACTTATAAGTTGTTAATGGTGGGTCCAAGTAACCCAACCTTGGCACCAAATATATGACCAATAGAGCTAAAACTGAAAAAATTTAGTTACTGCATGAAAAAAATTCAGGTCTCTTATGTAATTATGTACACACATCAGACTTTTGTGGTATTCAAAATATTCTTGGGATAGTGGATTTGGAGTAAAAGTGAGAAAAAAAATGGTTATAAAAGAAATTAAACAGAATGTAGATTGAATCAAACCTGTATACAGCATCCCTCTAGAGATCAGCTTTTTTATGGTCATTATAAAGTCTTTTTATACAGGTATGTGTCATGTGATAAAATTGAAAAGAAATGAGGAACTGCAGACAGAGATAGACACAAAACTGGAGTGGAGGATAGGTGAACTACTGTAAAATTACTTGGAGACAGAAGGAAAATATATGGTTAAAGGTGATATTTCATCTCAAATACATTAATTGACAGCCCTTCCTCAGTATTACTAATTGTTGGTATATGAATAGTACATAGACATCCAGGGGATAACAATTTATCAGACACTGATCATGTTGGTGGTCACTAAGGGCCAGGTTTAACAATTAGGTTTATGCAGGTGATCCCTCATTTGGTTGATGTTATGATTCAGTCCCTGACTGCTATAATCATGTTTAGGAATTAAATGTAATGAACTGATCTTACAGTAGTAAATAGTAAAAGGTTTCTCTTGATGCACCTCAAGAAGTTTATTTGGTTTACATATTTTAAAATAGGTATTTATTGTATAAGTTAACATCTTGCCTCTTTTGCCCAAAATCATGGTTGAGCAGTAACCCACATCACTATTCCAACAAATAGTTCTCTGCATTATTTTCTGACATACAGGTGACATAGACCAATGATGCTTGGCACTATATTTGCTAGAGTTTTCAGCCTTTGGCTCTAACGGACTATCAGGATGCTCACTTTCATGCATGTGTAATTAAAAAAAATTCTGATCAATAACTGATGGATACACAGGTGTTCTGTTCTGACAGGGATTAATACTAAAATAGTGAGTGTTCTGATGGATTTAATGCATGAGTCAAAGGAAGAGGGAGTTTAATTACCATCTGCATATAAAGGTCAGTCGAAATAAATGTATTAATTACTAGCAAGAGGCCAATAGTCCAACACAGCAGGAGGCTGAAAACTCCAGCACGAAACAGTGCCAAGCGTCACTGGTCTACTGCCACCAGTAATGTCAGCAATAAAAAAGGCAGAGAACTAGGCAGTCAACACAGATGGCCACCATGATGTCTTACATTGTCGGACTACCTAAAGGAATCCCTTTTAGTCATCACCTACCATTCATTTTATATCCGCGTCCTGTTCAAGAATAGAACTTAATAAAGTTCCACTAACATTCCAAGGCTATGGGCTAGCATTGTGTCTTTTTATATATGTTTGATATATCCAGGAAATGGTAAAGCATGGCACGTGAGATAAAATTAGACATTTTAGATTTACAGGGAGAAAGTCAGTAAACTAAATAAAATTAACATGTAATATGGACTACAAATCAGTTCATGGAATGCTGCTCAGCTGGTTTGACAAGCACGTCCGTCATAATTCCAAAGAGCACTGGCTCTAAACTCTGGACCGTGATTGGTTGTTGCTATAAATTCAAGGAGGCTTGCATATGATGCATATGTGCATGCATAAAAGTCATGTTTCTAACAAATCATTTATCTGTTAAGATGAAAATAAGAAATATATAATAATATTAAATATATAAGTAATATAAATTGATCTATATTTGCATTTTATGAATAATATGAAACATTTCGTGCAACAAATATTTCTCTTTTCAATACTGCTCCCTCATGCGGCCTCAATTGGATTACTTTTGCCCTCTCTGCATCAAGGTTGTCTGGTTTCTGGTAACTTTAACTTTCTTATCAAAATATCCAACAAAAAGCATATATTAAAGGTTAATTTACCAGAATAAATTGAACACGAACAAATGAACATAACAGTTTTATTTCATTTAAATATGTATAATTTATTCTTTATTAAAATATGTAGAATATATTATTCATTAAATATTATGAATTTTAGGAACCCTGGATACCGCTGTGAGAGTTCACTAATTTAGCATTGTTGGAGCCAGGGTACCAGGCTACATTTTAAGTGAAATTACTGGAACGAAACGAAGTAAATCTAACCGAAACGAAAGTTAACCAAAGTGTTGTCACTTTTAAATATACGCTAATTTATTTAATCTACTGTTAAAAATATAATTTATGCCGAAAATTGTTTAAAATATAACAACAAATCAAACATACACTTTACTGAAGAAGAATACATAACTTACTGAAATAAAATTAAATGTCAAGCTCAAAAACATGTGATCTGAGGTAAACTGTCATTTCTTTCTTTCTTAATTGCAGCAGCAACAACAACAAAAATACAATAATAATAATAATAATAATAATAATAATAAAGAACAAAGCGTAATCATTAATGTATCATCCGTTATACAAATAACACTTTGACTAAGGATCCGAATACATTTCCATTTTCAGTGAGGAGGGGGCTGAAATTTAAAAATAATAATAATAATAGGTCCATCTCACAGATAGATTCAAAACAAATACTTTCGGTCAGACTTTCAAATAAAAACATTACTTTTATCCATTATATTAGTTTAGCTCCCTTTGCAATATAATGCGAGTTTCATTTTTCTTAACACTATAAGAGACCTACCATTTAAATTTTGGGGGGTGGTCTATCGTCGATCTTGTTGCTGTCTGAATTTCTCTCCCCAGACAGCTGGGCAAAATTTTCTTAACCAGATTTGCATTACTGAATCCCCCCCCCCATCCCCATTTACTTAGAAACATTATATCAGTTGAACAAAATTATCTTGAGATAAAATAATTACATTTTCCCCCTGGTTTTCAAAAGATAGTTCTGCCCCACCCCGTCGCTAATATTGTTCTCTTCGGTTTGCTGTTCTTGATTCATTCTAGTTATAGGCCCATTGTAGGTGGAAAATGAGAGTTTGCTGCATGCTAATTATCGCAGCTACTCTGAGTGTTACCACATCTGTGGAGGATCACTGCGCTAATCAGGACAATGAACAATGTCGATCAAAGTCCAAGGGCTCACATGAGAAGGACAAATATTCTAAAGGTTGACAGAATCATGGTTAACAGTCATAACCAGTGCGAGCTTATGTGGACTGTGGCTGAATTGAACCAGGCTTATTCGCACATTCGCACGAAATTACAGGTTTACCGAAAAGCGAGATTGATTCAAACCATGGAAAGTGTTATAAGTTTCGTCTTAGATCTAATTACGACAATTACAATTGTTTCAAACGTGACGTAGAGTAGTTCCGAACTGCATTTAAGGAAACAAACCCGGTTAATTTAGGGTCTTTGTAAACACTTTGTAAGAACAGTTAAGAAGCACTAAAGGCATTAATAAGAACTAAGATACTCTATATGCTAGAAATTTGGCTCTAAGAACATTGTAAAGAATTAAATTACCCAAGAAAACTAGAAATGGTACTGAAATGCTTCAATAAATATTGTTAATAAGGACTGTAACAGATTCAAACGTATTTTGAGCATCAGGAAAGACAACTCTGTCTTGGCTTCGTTTTAACGGTCAGTTTAGAAGATGTATGCAGCTGAATAATGTGTTATTTTTTACAAATGTCATGGTTGTGTACGCAAATACCCACAATGCAACGCTCACGCACCTTGCTCTGCCATTTTGATTCCCTAAAACCTTTGTCAACATCCGTCATATATATTCAAGATCAAAATCTGATTTAATTGTCAATAAAGAATTTACTTCATCAAATTTACTACATAGATTATACTTGGAATTAAGTGCCCCTAAAGCACAAAAGACAAAATAAAGTTGGCAGTTCCGTGGTTTATATCAAAGGATGGAATAGTGAAGTTGAACTGCAATCATGTATATTGCTATCAAAGAGTAATGTTGTAATTTTTGACCAACAGACAACATTGCAACTTTAAAAAATATATTTTATGATGTGCCAATACTGCCATCTTAAAAGAGTATTTCTGGAGAATGATCTTTGGGATACAATATCAGTTACGGAATTAAAATTTCATAGCATGTGTATTATGCCAGAACCTTATTAGTGAAAGCAAGTACTCGTGCCAAAGAGAGCTGACACACCAGTCTTAATTAGTATGGTCAAATATTGTAGATGAGTAGAGATGATGGACAGAGGATGATAATAAATGAAAGCAAGAACTGTTCAAAGATGTTTCATTAAAATGAAATGTGCCCAATGGAACATGACTTTGTGTCAAATGTCAAAACTGAGTATTCTTGAATTGCTTTTAGAAATATGAAATTGTATATTAATAATTGGCTTTTTAACTTGAATGATAACCAGATGATTGATTTCAGATGTGAAAATTGAAAATCATTAAATGTTTCTACTTTTTTGTGTATCCATTTGTTTATGCATCTGTTTATTGATGGATCTATTTGTTTATGAAAGAGTAAGAAAGATGGTTGAAATTTCAATTTTTTATTTGAAGAAAAAAATGGGGAGTCATAGACATGCACAAAACAGGGTTCCTGCAGTCATGGAAATCCTGGAAAAGTTTGTAAATTACAGAAAAGCATTTCAAGGGCCTTGAAATGTTTTGAAATTTTCATAATTCATTCAGAGTTATGGAAAAGTCATGGAATTTGGGTTTTTTTTGCATTATCCAGTCACAGTTTCGTTAGTTGATGCAAAAGTTTGACCAAACTATCAAACTTTGATAATGGATTTGTTAGAGTAGGTCCCCATAAAGCTTCAATCAGATTACATCCAGGGATCTTACCGCCATTCAAAATCATTGTACTCATGGCACTCAAAAGAGAATGACCTATCCAAGAGGATGAAGTATGTTCAAAGCCAGCTGTAAAATATGTTTTTGTGTTAAATGTATGTGTTTGGTAAGTATTTGAGGTTGTAATTTACGTAATAGGTTCTCTTGAAATCGATTAAAAGGTCTTGGAAAAGTCATGAAATTACAGTTGTTAAAGAGTGCAGGAACCCAGTGAACAGAATATGATGTATTAGGATATCCTTACGCACAAAATGAGACATGCCTTCATAATTATATGAGAGGAACAAAATTGTTAGGTGCCAGTTTGTGTGGCTAGGGAATCAAAATTGCAGATATGGAAGTGCACGTTTTGTTACGTCATGTGAAAACAATCGATAAAATTATCAGTATTCCTTGGGTTCCATTTTACAGCAAGCTTCAGTTTGTGGTTCATGGGCTCAGTATTGTTGTTTGTCCATAGTTCATCTTTCTTGCTGATGAAGTGGTCAGCAGTTTTTCTTTCTATGTATTTTTCATAGTACTGAAGAAAGTATGTTCATATTACAGTCTTTTTTGAATTTTTCAGTTCTATCATCAAAGTCATTGCTATAATTTGCATAGGCTACTCATAGGGTCAAATATTTCATTGATAATTCTTAGTCTTTCATTGGATGTTTTTGACATTTTGTCAGTCATCTGCTGCTTGTCTTTGATATGCTTGGTACAGAGTTTCCTTTTTGCCTCGGGGAATATCATGTCAATGCTTCCTCATCATCGGAGCCTATCAGCATTTGGAAGAAAG
Source organism: Megalonaias nervosa (assembly GCA_016617855.1). Classification (NCBI taxonomy): domain Eukaryota; kingdom Metazoa; phylum Mollusca; class Bivalvia; order Unionida; family Unionidae; genus Megalonaias; species Megalonaias nervosa. Next base: position 8,513 of record JAECUM010005782.1, read on the forward strand.
ACGTTTTGCTGGTGGACGTTAAAAAGGAATCAATTCTTGGCACACAATTCACAAATTTGAATAGCAATGAAGTAGTATCATTACTATTTGCTTTCATTTTCAATTTACATTTAAAATGGAGAGTGCTCAGTCAAAAATGTAAATTAACTGAAATATAAGGGATAAAATAGTTACATCATACATGCTTTATTTAATTAATCAAGATGGAAGACGGAAAAAAATGAGAAAATGCACAAAGCCAGTGCTTGACAGTTTCAATTTGAATATAACTATCCAAATGAAGAATTAAAAAAAAAAATAATTTAATACTATGCTAAGGTACTGGTCAAAATTTTAAAGATGTAGTTCCACAGAAATATCTTACAAACAATTATATAAAGTACCTTTATTTCTTGAAATCGATCATTCAGCTGGCTTTATAACAACTTATTTAGAGAACTGTTTGTGTTGCCTGTATTAAAAACAATTTTAAAAATCTCAAGCTGTGGGAATGGAACTCAAATTTTGCCTTTCACCGCTGTAGGTCTGAATCCTGGACCTGCATGCAAGAAAAAGCTAACCAGTAGGATTGTCATTGGCTGATGTTTTTTTTTTTCCTCATATTTTCCTGAGGTTTTCTCCACCAGCAGTGTACTGGCCAACATATATAGCTCAAAAATTACTTACAAATAACATAAAATCCAACCAATCAACCAACCAAACAACGTGTATTTGTGTGTATGATTTGATTTTTAATGTAGCTTTAATATTTTTTTCGGTCATATCTCTGTGACATCTGTAAGTGTGGAATTGTTTAAAGTTATGTTTAAAGTGACTTGACTCAGTAATTTGCTAGTCAGTTTGTAATAACTTGAGCATTTTAGGCCAGTGGAGTTGTTAAGAAACTAATGAAATATCCAGTAGTTCTTATAACTTTAAAAAAATCTGTAAATATTTGTATTATTCTGTTTTTAAGTTCTGTTAAATGTGGGTGATGTTGACGATGATGATAATGATGATGATCATGGATTAATTATCATATGTTCACAGAATAATAAGCACACATTTACTCCTAGAGCATAGCTTTGACAGAGTTGTCTTTCCTGATACTCAAAATACGTTTGTATCTCTTACAATCTGTTAACAATCTTTATTGATTTATTTTAGAACCGAGTTTTTGTTTTTTTGGGTTATTTAATGCTTTACTATGTTCTTAGTGCCCAATTTCTAGCAATTGAAGCCTCTTAGAGCCTGTTTATTCCTTTTTAGTAGTTCTTAGTGCTTTTTGTAGTTCACAGCGGTGTTTACCAGTACCCCGATTTTGTGCAAGATAATGGTGCTGTTCTGTATTCAGATAAAATGAAATAATGTTTATCGTTCAATTTAATTTAATAGTCAGATATTTTTAAAGCAGCTCATTCACCTTTGTGCAAAATTGAAGTAGTTTATTTTATTTTATTCAGAAATAATAGTTATTAACACTGAAGAAGGTGAAAATGAGCCGAATTAGTAAAATAAATTCTCTCTCTCTCTCTTTCTCTCTCTCTCTCTCCCCCCTAATACTCTGTACTAATAGAGTCCTACAATATAAGATGTCCACTGTGATATTTATGTTGTATGGGTTGACCTAAACATATCAGGGTGGATGTTCTACATTAAAGGACAAATACTAACAGTGCTAATAACATATACTAAAACATGAAAGTGGGTTCCTGTCAGATTTATGATTTAATTCAATACAATGTCATACATCCATATTTTGCTAATCATGTGGACCTTGTATTAAAATAAAAAATGATAGTGTAACCAAAATGGTGGTGTTGTCTCATTAGAAAGAAGAAATATATTTTACTGATGTTTGCTTAAAGCATCAAATGCATAACTAATCAAAATATTTTTCATCCACTGTCTGGGACAATTGGTTTCTAAAAATTTACTTGTACCACTTACAGTTTCACTTTTCCCAAAATTTCAATAACTTGCCTAGATTTGATGAGATTGTATGTATTTTAAATTTAAAGAAAGTACAAAAGAATAATGTGCTGCATATTTGTTTCCTTAATGGGTTTAATTTTTCAGTTTTTCATTTTCAGGGTATCTTCACACATTTTCAATTTTTGGATACATTTGTTTCATTACTTCCATCAGCAAGAATGAAAAGGAATTACTGGAATTCAGACTTTCCCTAAATGAAAGAAGTCTCATATCCTCTGTCTGTTCTTGTAATTAACACTGTGTTGAATACTGTTCTTTTCCTGGAGTGCACACAGCATTTCCATGACAAAAAAATGGTTTCCCATAATGGGCTAGGTTATAGGCTGTTATAAAAAGAGTTCCCATTTTTGTTTTTCTTCAATTCTTGTTTAGTTTAAAATGGCCTTTCCTACTGGAGTGTGTGCAACTCACTTCAGGGATTTTCTGCACCTGCTGGCTGGTGTCATGAGGCCCAGAGCTTTAATGAGACTTGATTGGTTCAGTCATAAATTTGTTGGTTCCATTGACAAACACACTGATTAATTTCGACCACTGCTGGTTTGGGTTATTATTTGCAATAACTGCAAACATCTTTCCTTCAAGCCAAGCATAATTAATATTACAATGTGGTTGAAAATTTCTGTCTTAGTTGTGTCATTTTTGACATGTTGTACTGCCACAGAGTCTGGCTTATATCTCTTTGGAGAAATTATTTTCCCCATCTCAGAGGCAACCTTATGTTTCAGCCATCCACTTTCATGCAAAAGTTCCTTTGAATTAATTTAGAAAGCTCACTTTACTTACATTTCAATTCCTTTTAAAGTTTTGTCCATAAAATATAAACACAGGCAGCTCCTTCATTATTGTAATCACTTCCAATGGAACATCACATGTCAAGGTCGATTATCTGTATAATCAATTAAAAATTGGTGCCACGGGTAGCAGAGTTATTTAAAGTGCTGACCTTTACTGATCACTGCTATCTCAACTCTGTCCTGTGGGTTCGAGTCTCTGATTCAGCCAATGTGGGAATGTGAGAAAGCTTGCCAGTAGCTTCCTTTGGGTCAGTAATTCTTCCATAGGTTCTTCTTCCACCTGTTACGTTGGTCACCATGTATAGCCTAACTTGTCCTAAAAGTGGCTATCAACCAAAAACAGCAGTAATAAAAAATTAAATAATCATTACTGTCATTTAATCAGTTAATAAAAGAAACCAACACTGATGTTGGTTATGTTCTTTTCATCATTTTAATTGCACTGACTCACTGGATTGAAATCAAAGGGTGAGTCATTGCTGAGTATCTGGGTTGAGTAAACACAACATACTGAAACTGTTTAAAGCACTGTAATCATACTGGATTTGTTTTGATTGGCTGATAATTTGGTCCCTTAGCCCAATATGCATTCAAGCAGGTAAAAGAAACTTCACACATGTAACAGTTATCACCATGATATGAATGAATAAGTGGAGAGGTTGATTCAAGCATTCATTATGCCAAGAAGGCAGGAATGGCCAGATAAAATGAGATGCAATGATTAAAGCATGAAAATTAGTGCTTGCTGGGCTTGTTTTTAAAATAGGAAATAAGTACTTGTCCCAGGCCATCGTGATGCAAAATTTTACTTGTCTGAATTTGATAATGCATAGTCCAGGGCATTGGGCCATGGGATTTGATCAACCCTGGTATGTTGTTTGTTTTCTCTGAATTCATAATGTTTCATTTAATGTTATGCAAATTACTCACGTTGACAAATAAAATCTTTGGCAAAAATCCATACTTCAATGTGTGTGTGTGTGTGTCTATATATATATATATATATATATATATATATATATATATATATATATATATATATACTCATTTGAGTATATTAAGGTTTTTGTTTTCAAGGAAGTATTATTATATTACATAGGTACAATATACAGGATAAAGATAAATTATACATATAAATAACGAAGGTATTAACATACTCAGGCCACTATATGTATATGTGTGTGTGTATATATATATATATATATATATATATATATATATATATATATATATATATATATATATATATATATATATATACATACACACACACACACACAAATTTGTGTTCTATGGGGTCCTTTGTTAACAGTTTGTTTTAGTGATAGTACTTGTAAATAAAATTAAGTAACTATTTGAATTTTGAACAAAGGTGAATGAGCTGATTTGAAAATATTTTACTATTCAATTCTTGGCAATGGAAGATAAACATTCTTACATTTATTTCATTTGATCTGTATATAGAATAATGCCATTGTCTCATGTAAAATCAGGGATTTGTTTCCTTAAATGCAGTTTTAAACTTCACAACATGCATGGGAAATAATGAGAACTGTTATATTTGAAACAGTTATAAATGTTGCAATTAAGTTTAATATATTTCAGTGGTCCAGATCATCCTGGCTTTTGGTCAAAATAAGACAGGTCCAGATCAGCCATGGTCTGGATAAGCCTGCACCTGTATCTGTCGCTCTATACATGGCAGCATTGTGCATTTCCATATTCTCTTTACACATGGCAGTTGCATATGTTTGCAGTGATATATATATATATATATATATATATATATATATATATATATATATATATAAGGTGGCAGAGTACTTAATTTGCTTTGTACTGTATACACAGCAACTTGCATGTTATTGTTGAAAAGAAAACCCTTTTCTTATGTATTCGTTTTGTTTAGTTGTGTGGTAAGTTAAAAAGAAAGAAATTTATTCTCCTCACAGTGGGTCAGCTCCTTTGGTACGATAATGCCACTGTAACTGTGCTGTAAATGTTTGGTGCTAAAATGACACCTGTAGAAAACTACATTTTCATAAGTGCATCATGGCCAATTTAAATTGCATTAGTTGCAGTCTTTTCTGTACAGTGGCTTAGTGCAAAATTTGAAGATTCTGCCAAATACATAGGAATATTAAGTCTGGAACTCTAACCTAGATGCACAGGGCTTATGCTCTTACAAGGCAGCATATGACAGACATCACAATATATTGATGATGTTACAGTAGTGTGTATCTGAGCTGCCATGTATAGTCTGCTTCTTTTTCCATCATTTTTGACTGGATTTCATCCTGTAATAGAGAAGTAAGGTAGGATGCAGTCAGTGTGCTCATGTACTAATACATGGAAAAAAGGTTTATATGACCCAGGGGTTGAAACAGCCATACAGCATTGATATAATCTGAGAGAGTATGTGCTGCAAGGATTGTATGTGGAAGGTGTTGGGTAAAGCAGAGGGTGAAATACGCTTCAATCATCAAGAATAAGTAGGATATTGGCCAGCAGGAAATACTAATAAAAATGTAACTAATAAATAATTTAGACAGACTTCAAAAGAGGTATGAATTTTATAAATTTAAATAGTTTCCAACATGTCTGTTGGTGAAGAAATATTTATTGATAGTTTTCATCATCTGAAGATACAATTTTTAAATGTCACACTGTTAAAATATGTTATTTTTTAGTTTATTTTGCATGTATCATTCTCACGTAATTTATAATTTAAAAATAATCTTTTAATGCCTTGTACTTATGACTTTTATGTCAAAAAGATCCTTGCCACCATTGCAAGGTTCCTCTCCTCTCACAAATTATGTTAATTCTCGGATTGAGTAGAAACTGATTGCATTATATAAAAAAATATAATTTTTTAAAAATATACTTGTAATATGTGAAGTTAGAATGCCATGCACTGTTAGTTTAGTCCATCTAAACAGGCTGTATAGTAGGATTAGAATCAAATATGAAATAGCAACTATTAAGTCCAAAATGACTTATGAAGTGGCAGAAGGTTTTATATTGTCATCACTCATATGGAGCATGTTTTATGCTATTACCTTTAGGTGGAAATGACACTGAATTCAGGGCTTTACAAATTTTATAAAAGCTTGCCCCAGGGCGAGGTTACTGGAAAATTGAACTTGCTCTTGGGAGATTTGAGCTTGCTCCAAAATACAGCTGTATGACAACATAATATTACAATGAAAGTTTTTAAAAAAAAGTAAGATATGGGATGTTTTATGGAACTCAACGTTCTATTTATTTTACAAGAAAAGAATTATTTTTTTCTTTATATCTTCCTTTGCATCAGATAGCCATATGCTAATAAGGCCAAAAATATAGTGTTTCCTATTGTACTGGTTTTAAAATTAGGATAGGTAGGTAGGTCTTTTTTATAAAAGAAAACAAACCATTATATATATAATAATGTTTAGTATATATAATGTTCTAAGCGCTTCAAATACTGGGTAAACCAGCTCAATTACATGTGCAAATCAACTTTGGAATCTTTTTTTAATTGGAGCTGGGGAGGGTAAGTGCAAGGGATGGCAATGAAAAACATTGTCAGCTGACCAGAAACACATACTTTTGCGTAATGTCAAAGTTTTATCAAAAGAGATATATGTGAATAATAAGCCATGGTTAGTTGTTAATTTCTCTTGACTGGATCTTTCTTGCAGGTCTTGTAGCAACATACAGGCTACTTTTCTTTGAAATAGATTCAGTAGCATTATCTATGGAAACCTTGTGTTACATTTCCTTTTTTGTCCCTGATACACTAGGAGATTTGGGTCTTCCAAATAATTCGAGAATTCCAATTTTTATCCATTTAATTAACAAGTATTATCTGGTCACCTTGAAAATAGCAACATGCATCGGGACAGTTTTTGACCAGTTATCGTAAAATGATTTGAGAAGACTTATTTTTATTAATCTAATTATTTGCAAAACAGTAACAGTGGTTAAAAAGAACCAACCCTTGCCCAGAATCCCAGGATAACTGAAAATTAATTTCAGGCAACCAGCAAGCAAAGAATGTTAAAAAATAAATGCTTAAAGTTATAATGGATAATTTTGTATATTTTCCAGCAGGAAACATTTTATTATTGAATTGACTGTCTAAGTTCCTACAGCAGGTGCCTAAATTATATCCCTTTCATTACGCAGCGGAGTAAATGTTGGTGTTTGTTGTTGGTTATGTGTTGGGTGATTGCCATTGGCTGAGTATGTGTTATGTGATTGCCATTGGTTGAGTATGTGTTGGGACTGCCATTGGCTGAGTATGTGTTGGGTGATTGCCATTGGTCATATGTTGGCTGAGTATGTGTTGGGTGATTGCTGTTGGTTCAGTATGTGTTGGGTGATAAGTGTTGGGTGATTGCCATTGGACAAGTATGTGGTGGGTGATTACCGTTGGTTATGTGTTGGGTGATTGCTATTGGCTGAGTATGTGTTGGGTGATTGCCATTGGTTGAGTATGTGTTAGGTGATTGCCATTGGTACAAGGCCATACTAATCAACATATGCTTTCTACTCATTGTCTGATTGCTTAATCATTGACCATACTACTTGCCCCTCAGGAAGAATCCTTGAAGAAACAAGACTGGTGATTGTTTGTCCTTTGTCACCACACAGTCATATGGTAGTACTTTCTTTCATATTTATCCAGACACACTGAATTTCAATGATCTAGTGCAGGGGTCTCAAACACAAATCTCTCAAATCACTCTAAAGACCACATGGACTACATTGGCCTGAGGGCTGTATTATTGAAACCTTTTCATACAGTGAAAGTGGCTCAAAAGGTAGCAAGCTGAAATGTCTGCAACAAAATTAAAAGTAAAGGATGTGGCAATAAAATTTTTTATCAAAACTAAATTCCCATTGTTATTGTGGGCTGCAGAAAATAACTCCATGGGCCACACAGCCTGCAGGCCATGTGTTTGAGACCCCTGATCTAGGGAATGCGTTACACTTTCTCATTGGTCTATTTAGGAGAAGGGAACTCACTGTAGAACACATTACATTTGCTTCTGTTGACTAACTTTACCTAAAGAAATATGACATTTAAACAGGCAGACCAATCACAGTTGTTCTTGCATACTACATTGGTAATGGCTAGCAAAAATCCTATTTGGAAAGTTAACAGCTTCCAAAGAATTTGTACACCAGATGAATAGTGTTGGATTAACAATGCCATGAACCATAATGATATAAACTGAGAAAAGCATGAAATACAGCAAGTTTCTTGTCAGGGATGGGCAACTACACATACTAGAAAGCTGATAGACAAAACAAGATACTGTCTAAAAAAAAAGAAAGAAACTCTTCAATTAAATTTCATTTGCTGATTACAGATTGTTTAAATATGTGTGTATATTTGTGTAACACTTTCTATCAGCAGGGCTGATGGTGTGTTACATTTACTGTCTATACTTGCTTATATGTTGAGTTAAACTGCAAACAACTCTGATCCAGATCTGCTGTAGTATAATGTACCTGCAGACCAGCGTCTGTTTTGCTTGTCCTACTGGTTACTCCTAACAAACTGCACAGACCTAGATCTGCTGGTGCATTATGTGATGGCAGATCTGGATCTGTGCAGTTTGCAATTGGACTCATAAGCAAGTATATACAGTATTGTATGTAGCTAGGACTAAATATTTGCTGGGCAACCAGCATTTTAAAGCTTGTTGCCCAAGGACAACCATGTACTTTCAAAAAATTGTCTGCCCCTGGATAAGTATGTATCAGTCTCCTGTACTTATTACATAATATGCATGTATAATAATAATAATAATAATAATAATAATAATGATAATAATAATGTCTTTATTTAAAGAGGGTAACTCAATTATTGAAAACAACTAATCTCCCTTGAGGCCCTCTAAAAATGTATATATACATTATCTTCATGAAAATGTTTCTCTGTCGTGAAAATAACTACTTAAGTAAGAACATTTACAAATAAATACTGAAATACATTATGAAAGTAGATAGATTTAATTGCATATATAACTTTTTGTTTCAACTCTCAAATAACCATGTTTTGATAAAGACTTTCAGCAAGATCTTCATGTATACATAGCAGTTTAATGATCTACATAAAACACCCTTAGGCTGTTCTGTAATAGGTGACATGTATTAATGTTTTCATCTATATTATACTTATTCGTAAAACAACATTAGTTACAGAAGTAGAACAATGTTCATACACTGAATTTATGTATGCAAGACATTTTCTACATAAAAATGCTGATATAAAAGATGTAAAACAAGCAAGTGATAAATTTGAAGAGTAACACTAGTAAGTCCAGAACTCAAACGTGAATTTACATTTTCTAGTTTGTTTGTTAATATGTAGTTTTGAAATACTGCATGTACATTTTTTTAAAAAGATTTAACTGAATCAGCAGATCAGATGTGAACAGGAAGTGTGTTCCATATTTTTGCCCGTGAATACTGCAGACTTCCTTTGAATTGTTCAGTGCAAGGTTTTGGTACTTCTAAATTGTTAAAATTCAGTCTTAGATTACAGGGAAAAGACATTTTGTAGAATTTTTTTTGTCATGTACTCTGGAACTTCTCCTTTAATACATTTAAAAACTAGAACTGCTTTCAGAAAATTTATTCTCACTTTTTTAACCATTTTAATTCTGTGAACATGTCTGACGATGAAACATCAGCAAGAGTCAGCTGTGCTGCTCATTTTTGGAGCTTGTGATTTCTGTCTAGTTGGGAACTGGTACAATTTCCCCATATTGTTGAACAGTAGTCAATCATTGGAAGTATATAAGGATTATAATTAAGATTTCTGGAGCCCTTTGTCAGGTACTTTTTTTTTAATACTAAGCAATGAAATTTTACATGTGAGTGACCTACACACATTGTCTACTTGTTTTTCCCACTTAAGACTTCTGTCAAAAATGGCTCCTAATAGCTTCTCATGGTTTACATTTTCAACTGCTCTATTAATAATGTAGAGTGTTATGTCCTTCTTCTTTAACTTTGCAAGTTGTTTAGATGTTCCTATAAGCATGCATTTTTTCCTAGATTCACTTATTACCATCTTATTTTGTTTTGACCACTCCTCAGCTGATGAATAGGTCTGAATGTAGTTTGCATTGCAGGGTATAGACATTGCTATTTCCTGAAGAAATTGTTGCATCATCTGCAGACATGTCAGTATGTGTATGTTGAGTACATAGTGGACTTTCATTGATAAATAAAAGAAAGAGAAGAATCCTGGTACAAAATCTTGTGTAACACTGTGCCATTTATAAAACAGGATAGAGTGGATATTTTCCATAGAGACTTGTTGATTCCTTTAACATTAATATGAATAGAACAAATTTTTTGTATGGTCATGAAATATCTAACAATGTAGCTTACTTAGGAGAATGTCATGTGAAACTAGATCAATGCTTTTCTTAGAATCTAGAAATATACCAGTTAGGTTACCATTATTCATTTTTTCCAGCAATTTTGTAAGCGCTGTTTGACATGAATGCACTTTGTGGAAGCCTGACTGCTCATTGGGGAAAAGGGAAAAGCTATTAAAGTAGTCATGAACCTGCTACATGTTTTTAAAAAATCTTTGATAAAGCTGGTAGTAAACAAATGGGTTTATGATCTACAGGTTGACTTCTACATACTTGTTTAAAAACAGGAGTAATTTTAGCACATTTTACTTGATTTGAGGTTAATCAAGTAGGTAACAGAACTGGTGCTGATAACTAAAGGACTTTAGGTCCAACGTCATTTGTACCACACAATGTTTTTTTCAATAATCTAGGACAAATTGTAGGTCATCAGGAACTCTAGCCTTTACAAAAGTTATGAAAAGTTAAGTATGTAGTAGTGTTTTAAAGCATCCCAGCACAGCAAGGCGATATGGTGCCAACCAAAGGTAAAGCTGGAAGAATTTAAAAATGAATTGCACAAATGTATGAATTGCACACAAATTTAGGAAGATAAATCCTTCCAGATAAATGTTGAACAAAAATTCACATATAAAGCGTAACCATGTTAAACTTCTGTAAAATGTATATAAAATATAATACTTTGGTAACATGTAAAAATATCCTTAAAACATGGTTAAAATTTAATATAAATCACATTTCCTCAAAAAAGCCGAAGATTTTTTATAAATAAAAATTGATGATAAACACCACTTGTGGGTTGCAAGTTGTTTTGTACACCAATCATGCTTTGAAAGAAATCCAGAGAGCTAATCATTCGAGATGAATTCCCTTTATTTCCAAACCCATCTATGAAAGAAATCTTATGAGTTACATTACCATGTATAACCATGCGATCTTGAAATTGGCAACATGCATGAAAACTGTATTTTAGAAGCAGATTATTTCAAGTCAGCAAGTTTGGCATAGATTTTAAGGGCCCGTGACTTACAGGTTGGTTGTTATTGTACAAATATTGCAACTGAAACATAACTGAGAAGTTAAAAGATAAATCAGGGGTAGAAAAAGTTTGAAAATCCATGGTTGTCCCTGGGCAACCAGCTTTGAAAAGCTGGTGACCCAGCAGATTTTTCTCTTTGCCTGATAAATGACTGCAACTGTCACAAGACTGCTGTAATCAGATCCAAATTTATCATTTATTTTTCAAAATGTTTATGTGTACTTGACCATGTCAGCGATGTTGGACATGTAGTAAATAATTTATACTGGTATAATTACTGTTAGAACTTGTGTACTAATGGTAATAAAAGTTTCAGGTAACACATGTACCAACTGGTGAATCATAAAAATCACTTTTATGTGAAAAGGTATCTACCGGTATTAAATGACCTGACGACTTGTAAACTTATTCCTTTATTTATTTGGATGGAACAAAATTGTCAGTAATCATCTGTTTTTGTATTATTCTGATATTTTTAGTTCGTTAGTTTTTCAGTGACATGCAAATGCTCATTAAAAATATCAGGTGTGTCAGGCTGATCTTGTAGGTATAGTCTAATGTTCACTATGCTAATTAGAACCTTGTGGGCTCCAGGTAAAACTGCTGGTCCTGAATCACTGCTATCACCTTGTCACTTCCTGCAGTAAAAGTATCGGTTGCTTCCAGGCAATAATTTCACAAACAGAATTTGGTATCACAGATGTGACGATGTCACTTTCAGATTTACATAATACAAGAAATCAACATCCTCATTTAAGATTAGCAAATAAAAGATCTACAAACAATTCTTTTCATGATGGTGTTTTGTAGTCTGATAAATCAGTCCCCAATCCTGTAATGGTATTGATGGGTAACCAGACTAGCTATCTAGTAGCTGGTCACCCCTGACCTATATTTTATGTTAATTTTGGATTTACATTATTATTGGTCATGCTGTCGTTAATCTCATAATATTATTTCTATGTCTAAATTGTCCAGTAAACGTTATTAGCTATAAAAATCCCATCATCATTTTAACATGTTCATTTTTTTGATAATTTTTTTGTTGTTGCCCTTAGCCTGATGATGGCCTGTTTTACTTTATTTTTGCCTTAAGAAAAGATTGATAAATATGAAAAGTCTTCATAAAATTCACACCCATCTACAACAATACAATTCAAGTGTTTTTTTCTAACAGAAGACAGCCTTTACCAATACTGTTTCTTTCAGCCAATTAAGGTTTGTTGATAATGAGAATTGTGTGGATTTTTCCCCAATTTTATTTTAACCTGTGGGATACAGATTGTTCAACATGCAAGTCACTTTAAGAGCATAAAATAGTTCAGTTTTTTATCAAAGGCACAGTTTCATAATATGACATAAAACTTGAAGAAATTTTAGATAAATTTACGAGCAGAAAGTTTTACAGCAGTGTTACAAAAAACATTTTAATGTAAGTGTGTTGCACATCTACTTGGTATTCTGTCAGTAACTGCTGTATTATTGTGGTCACCATTTCATACAAAAAGATCAGGACAAATAGATATGTTGTGTCGTAGTATGTATGTATAAATGGAATTTCATGTTGCCTTTAATAAGTTGGGTTTAAAATTTGTCCAGCCCATGCTTGCGTTATCTTAATCCAGCCCTGCTTACTGTTTTCCCCCAAATCTTAAAAGATATCTTGGTTCAAGAGCAACATAGTTACGACCTTAAATGTGATTACTGTTGTTGTATTTTTCAGTATCAAGTAGCTAGGACCTAAAATGTGCTATTGTTTATACGTTTCTTTCAATATGCTGTAAATGTACTATTTTTTGTATGCTTCTTTCAGCATGCTGTAAATAAACTATGTTTTATATGTTTATTTCTTTTGGCATGCTGTAAATATACTATTTTTTGTATTTCTTTTCTTTCAGTGTGCTGTAGATGTATTTTTTAAAAATAATTTCTCATTCAGCATGCTGTGAATACACTATTTTTGTATGTTTTTTTCTGTCAGCATGCTGTAAATGTACTACTTTTATGTTTGTTTCTTTCAGCATGCTGTCAGTGTACTTTTTTTGTATGTTTGTTTCCTTCGGCATGCTGTAAATGTATTATTATTTGTACCTTTGTTTCTTTCAGCATGCTATGAATGTACTGTTTTTTGTATCTTTGTTTCTTTCAGCATGTTGTAAATGTATGGTTTTTGTATGTTTGTATCTTTCAACATGCTGCAAATGTACAATTTTTTGTGTTTGTTCTTTCAGCATGCAGCAAATGTACTATTTTTTGTGGGATAGCAATTTTCATGGATTTTTCTTGGTTGCTTGTTCAGTTAAATGTGGGGACTAACTAAAAAAATTCTCTAGGAAGTGATTTGTTCACAGTGAAAAACTCATGAACATATATCCAATTTAATTCGATTACTGGTAAATTTTGGATGCATTGCTGATCCATCATGGCTTTGTTGGGTGATATGACTCCTGTTCTGTACCATATTCATTGTAACACAACTTATGTTTCAAAAGCACCTGAATACAATGAATAGAAATGGCAGATTTTCGAGCAATGTGATTATTCCTAATGTTGACTGCATGATTACTTTGTGAGGTTAGTTTGAATTTCAGATGATTTAGCAAGTGTGAGGAGTGAAGTTGTAAAATAATTTAGTGTTCACAGTGTTTACCTTTGGTCTTGTTTGCTTCTTTTACAGAATACTGATTGATATGTAACTAGATAATTGAATATTTGCAAAAAGTATTCTGATTCAAATGTTTGGCACTTTCTTTTAGCTCAAAGGAAGACAATTGGTCATAGCTCATAAACCATGAATTTAAGAGCCTATTGCAACTCAGTGAACATGATACTCATAAAAACAAATTATTTCATACAACATTGTAACATTCTTCCTAAAAGGAAGTATACAGTTTCGAATGTATGAATTTACCATTATGTTAACAAATTATAATCAAATGTTTCTACCCTGTTTGCAGGTGCAAATGAAAAATGGAACAAGTACCTGAAGAAAATAGAGGAAGCCATTTTAAATTATAAAGACTGTGATAACAATAATTGTTCGTGCCATGAAAGGTAATGATCACATTACACAATGATTCCTTAGCCACGTTACACGGATTTTTAGGCACGTTACACACTGATTCTCAAGACATTGTTACATGCTGATTCTGTAACCACTGTCACACACTGATTCTTTAGCCACATTTCACACTAATTCTGTAGCCACTGTGTTATGTATAGGCTCATTCAAAAGTGACAAAAGAAAAGAGTGAAACCAACAAGCTTCATAAGTTTTAACAGAAATAATATATTTCCCTAGAAAACATGGTGAAAAGGTGAAAATAGAAAATAGGACTTACAGTTTGTGAAGACAATCCAAACATTTATCCTAGTAGTGAAAAAAAATACAAGTCCTATCACTAAATAGTTTTAACTGAATCCAGGTTCGAATCTTGATGACATTCCAAGATGGAGGATGATGACGTCAGGTGAAGTCTTTATACAAATGTCAAGAGTTCCACGTTGAACCACAACTTGTAATGTTTCAATTTAGAATAAATTTCCATCGAATGTTTTTGTCACTTGTATAGTTCTCCAGCGAATAAATTATTATATTCTAAATAAATAGATGATATTCTGAACAAGCTGTCATCTATGATAAAACATCTTGAGCTCCAAAGATGTAAAAATATAACTCTTTACGGCACCTAATAGAAATATATCCTTCTTCTTGAAGATATATTGTATGACTCAATATTTCACGGGGATCCGAGTATTCTTAAACTGAACTAAGACATCATTTCAAGCGCGCATGATGGAACACATGGCTATTGTGCAATAAACAATGCAATTTCATGTGGGCCAGAAAAATGACCTTGGCAATAACCAATCGTTTTCGCGTAGTGTTTACTTAAATCGACAAACAATGGCATGCAAAAATCGTGCTTATGCAAGTCATACTACATTTTATATAAACAAAATATCTCTTTCAAAAACATCAGATCCCGTGAAAATAACCATTAGAATAAAATGTAATGATACAAAAGTAAAATAAAAAAGAATTTAAAATTAACACACAAGTAATTAAATTACATATTCATAACAACTGTTACACACTAATTCTATAGCCACTGTTACACACTGATTCTTTAACCACATTACACACTGATTCTTGTACCACTGTTGTACATTTATTATCCACTATGGCTGCCACAGTGGCTAATTTGAAATTCTTATCACTCAAGAATGTCTGAGATGGTTTCAACATATAGTAAATAAAATGAAGAAATTGTCTGATCTTGAACTCCTGGAAAACACTTTTTGACAGTAGAGTGTCGGTTCCTTCATTGGACTCTTATTATATATAACATCACAGATTAGCAGTTATCACAAGACTATGTCTGATCAAAGGTCCTGCATCTAGTCCAATTGCAATGAAACATACAAGTATATTGTTTTTACTGGTCTATTATCACTGGCTACAAGGTATGTCAGTTGATCAAGATAGCTAGGTGTGTGTTCTGGATGAATGTATTGAATAAATGTTTATATTATCAGCTTAACTCCAGATAAGGCTCTTTGTTTTGGTCAACTGGTGATTATAACACCTTATCATCATGCTTTAAATGGTGCAAAAGACTTGGATAGGTGAAGCTTGCACTTATTATCATTCAGTAAGTTGTTAATTGGCTGTCACAAGAAAAATATATTTTCAGGAAAATTGAACCACCATTTGTGAGTTTGGGAATTGCTAGTGAGAACCTAGTTTATGTCAACCTCATCTAAAATCAATAATTGTATACCTGGTAGCATGTGGGGGGTGGGGAGGCGGGTTTTGTAATTGACTTGTTATTAATGTCATATCACAATATGTGTCAACACTCATTTAAATAGTCAATTTCACTATCATAAATTTAGTTATATTGCAACTCTTTTGCATTTTTCTAATGTGATACAGCAGTTACATACCTTTCTTGAGGTGGACGTGAAGTTTTATGAACCAACAGACTTGTAATATTTACTTCCACTTTGTATCAGTTAATATGAAGTTTTATGAAGCAACAGATTTGTCATATTTACCTCAAGTTTCTATTAATATGAAGTTTACTGGTTCATAAAACTTAATATTCACAATAATTGGTTACATAAAGACCTCGTTTTCATGTCTTCCAAAGTCATTATGTTTATGCAGAAAAAGGAATGCATTCTAACATTTTGGTTTTCGTTATCAGTGAATGATGAGGGACCTTGCTTTATCTGCCTGGCCCTAATTTTATTGGGTAAAATGAATCTGACCAAGGTACTTTATTGGGGGTTCTGATCTTTTTATTCCTTAAAACATGCATGAGAACATTCAAAGAAAGTTGGACTTCTGACACATCCATTGTCAGGTTTATTCAGTATTGCTGTAATGTCAGCATTAACGACAAAAGTTTTTTATCTTTCAGAGTTTGGTCCACTTTGACTTGTATGAGATGATGTATTGCCCACCCAGCTTTAAATTGCATTTGTAACTTTTAGCAAAGCTGTTAGCTACTCTTAGGCTTTTGACCATCAATTAGTGTAGAATGATTATATGATAAAATATTTACATTTACTTACAGTGTAATTGACAGTGATCTATATGTCTGGGAGCACAAAGAGAATGGAATAAGCCAGGAAGTGTTTAACATCGCTCGACAGCGAGGAACCCATTATCAGATTATCAACCACCAGTTGTATAGGGAGGAGTCCTGCATGTTTCCAGCAAGGTACTGTACAGATATCATGGACTATAGCATTTTGACTTGTCCATGTGTGGAATGACCACAAGTAGAAAAGATTACAGATTTTAGAGTCAGTGGCCATGATTTTGACCAGACAAAAGAGATTAAAATTATGCATAGTTACCTATTCTTGGTTGATGTGATTTAGCTGATATCCACATTGTGTGTTTCAGCATCTCTGATTGTGCCTGTGATTTCAAATATAGCCACTATAGTCATTTGTGCAAATGAATGTCATCCCAGTACTTTGCTTTTAAAACTTGATCTCGTATTGCTAGAAATCACATTGGCTGTTGTCGAATATTTACAACCATTTTGTTTTCTTCCTTAATTTCATTTCATTAGAGTTGATCGTTATTTCCGTAACCCATAGAAACACACAAATTCAGTTTGAATCATCACTCTGAAATTTTATATATATTAATAGCTCAGAAAGTATTGCTTTTCAGAATTTCAAAATTTATTATTCAGGCTCAGCTAGTAGTAATGAATCAGCCAACTTGAGTTTTTTTGAATAAATGCATGAAAAAAGCAGCCATTATTTCACGTTCAAGATTAAACCATGGGTCTATATATTAATTTACAATTGAGTTCTCTCTATGTCAAGTGTGTGCACTTTCTTAGAGTTATGGCCCATGACAGTAAATTTCACATCTTAGCATGGAATGTTGGTTGTATTTAGCATAGTTCAAGAACCTTTCAACATATTGTTGCAGTTTGCTATGAACAAAGTCACACAGTCTTAATGTTCCATTTATGGGTTTAAAAAAATGCCCTTTGTCAAGCAAGTTCTTGTCTTCAGATGCAAAATAATGTTGTTTGTAGTCAGCATTGCTCAAGAACCATTCAGCGTATCAAAATAACTTTGTTCACTATGTTAACAGATGCAGTGGAGTAGAGCATTTTATTCTGGAAGTGATTCGCTCCCTACCAGACATGGAGCTTGTCATAAACACCAGAGATTGGCCCCAGTCTGAAAAATTCGGCAACCCACTCCCAGTCTTCTCCTTCAGCAAAGTGGTAAAGTGTTGTGGCTTCTCTTACATTATATTCTGAAGTGCTACATTTAAAATTGCATTAGCATATAGACAGGTTTGCCTTTTAAGTGAGCCAGGAGCAGACCAATATATTCTGATTTAGCAACTTCACAGCAGATTAAAGGAATTTTTTTAAGAAGAACTATACAGAGCAAATGTACATCTGTTGCAGTTTGATTATGTCTAAGGTTTGCATTGGGAGGGTTGTTATTTATGGATATTATAAACGAACAACCAAAAAGAGGAGTTAATTCTTGGTAATGCAGAAATTAGGTCTTCTTAGTAAGTTATTACATTGTTTATGACAATACCTTCTTGGTAAAAAGTTGAATAGAAAAATTAGTTTTTGAATATTTGTTTGGCAACAGACTTTGCTATACAATGTACTCACAATGCACTTTCATCATTGTGTAGAAGATGAAAACAATGTGTTATGAGACAAAATCATTTACCAAATTATAGCTGTAGAAGTAGTAATGCAGAATATTAACAACGTCACACTAAATATGTTTGCAGATAGACATGAAAGGGAAATATGAGGGAGAAATCGTGACAAGAAGTTTTAATTATCCAGTATTTCTTAGACATTGACTGTAGATTATTTTGTTCCAGAATGATAAGCATTGGGATATAATGTACCCAGCATGGACATTCTGGGAGGGTGGACCAGCAGTTTGGCCAATCTATCCCACAGGACTGGGCAGATGGGATCAACAAAGAGAAATTATAACCAAGTAAGAGTGAAAGTTTTTTAAAAAAATAGATGCATTTTTGCATTTATTTTTGCAGTAGACCTGTGAATGTAGATGTTACTGTCACTTTTAGAGCAGGAACTCCAGGTGGTGAGTGGTCTAAAGCACTCGCTGTATCGATCACTGCTATCTCACCTCTGTCTGCATGGGTTGGAGGCTCTGGCTTGGCCATTGTGGATATGTGAAAGCTTGCCAGGGTTTTCCCGGGTTCTTCCTCCACCAGTTATACTGGCTGCCATGTATAGCCCATCTTGAGCTGTGAAATGGTATTAAACGCAGTTTTAGATCAACCTGTGTGCAAGTGAGAAGAAATGGTTATGCACGGTGAGTCTGCATGATGCAAGCAGAAGACAGTAATACTATCATTTCTATGTGCAGGAGATTCTTAATATTCATTGGTATGCTGTAAATTAAAAAAATTTCACCAGCATAAAAATGTCAGTATTTTGCAAAAATATATTCAACAGTAAAGACTACAGTGCAGGACAGAAAGTTGTCAGCCCTAGATTGCATGCATTTTTAGTGAATTAGGGGTAGGAAAATCATTTGTTAGGAGCCCATGAGAACAGAAAATTAATGCTCAGCAGGCATTTTTTCCAATGTCAAAGCCCATATTTGCAACCAAATAAAAATAATGTAGAGATTTAAATAAAATCTTGCATTTTTTCCAATGTTATACATTTGATTGTTCAATTGGCCATCATGGTACCTGCAGCAGGGTGTATTAGTCATTTCTATTTATTCCAGAGATGCTATCCATTCCAGATTTTGCAAAATAATTACTAAATTGTTTAATAAAAATTCAGCTTTTTGAATTATACTGATAAAAGTCCAGCAAATATTATGGGGGGATTGTAAGCAGGTTGCCTAGTGACAGTCGTGGATATTTTAATTTTCTATCCCTAATGAACATTTGCAAGAATAATAAAACTTAAAAAATACTTGCATGATTTACAGTATTTGAAATGGTCTGCTAATTTGTTTCCTCTTGGAAATCTATCAATTAAATTTAAAAATTTCCTCAGTTTCATGATACTGCTGTCATTTGAATTTTGCCACTTCAAAGGAAGGTACTCTCCATTTGTTGTGATTGTTCATTTAAATAGAAAATACAGTATTCAGTACCTTGACATTTGAACTCTGCATCTTCAGGGCAGTTCAGAACTGGCCATGGGAAAAAAAGCTGAATAGAGGATTTTTTCGTGGGTCCAGGACAAGTGCTGAGAGAGACCCGCTAATTCTCTTATCCAGGTCAGAACCAGACCTAGTGGATGCAGAATATACTAAAAATCAGGCCTGGAAATCTGATGCAGTGAGTATGCTCTTTTTCTCTGTCTCTCACTTTATTTCTCTCTCTCATTTGAACATACATCTGTGTATGTAAACACCGACTCCAGGTTTCAAATTCTGTCAGCTGACTATTTTTGTGGGTTGCTAGTTTTCCTAGATTTAATGGCTGCTGTATAGTTAAAAAGACCCATTCCACTATTCAAAAATTTATGTACAGGTGAAAGTTATTTTTCTCAAAACCAAAGAATATGATACCCAATAAAATAAATTAATTTCCAGCATGTTGAATGTGAAACAAATCTATTAGAATAATTTGCATTTGTTTTTTCTTATTGTTGAGGCCATATAATACAGAAGATTGTGGTAACAAGTTTAATTAGATTTTAGCGTCTTCACTAATTTCACAACAAAGAATTGTAGTTTTCTATTTTTAAATAGTCCAATGAAGAATTCCATAAGGTATACTTTTCCATTGGTTCTGTTTTCTTCTATCATGATATAAGCAGTACATGTTATATAAGAAAGTACATGTTAAAGTAACTAATTTTTTACATTGCCTTTGGCATCACAGAAAACTCAGTTGTGGACTGTGTATAATAGAAAGGTAAAGAAAGTCGACATAAACAGTGGACCTGGCTTGAACAGCTGGCATTCATTCCAGGGCCACAGATTTTGAGACAAATATGGCTCAACACTTGCCATCACTGTCAACAAATGTTGGTGACCAATTGAAAATTTCATCTCAAAACAAGCATGTCAGTTCAGGAGAAGCATGGCCCACAAAAATTTAGGACAGTCGAAAATGCTACATATAGATTTTGTCATGCAAAATTGTGTGTACATATTACCTTGTCTAAGTTTGAATAAAACATTTGCATGAGGTATTCTTTACTACATAAAATTTTATATGGATGAAAATAAATAATAGTAAAGATTTGATGTGGATGAATATCAATAATAGAATTTGAAATCCTACAAAAGTCTATCATTTATTTTGATCTTGTGTTGCAGGATACTCTGGGTAGGCCACCTGCTGCAGAAATTAGGCTGGAGGACCACTGCAATTATAAGTAAGCTATATAATAAGGCCCAAGGACAAATATCAAATGAAATTGGTTCATAGACCACAGGTCCCAAAGCTAATTAACAAAGTGGGATAGAGAATGCAAAGCTAATTAACAAAATGGGATAATATATACTATAAAGATAACCTGAACGGTCTGCAACCCTGGTGAACCTGTTTAGAAATAACTAAGAATTTACTAAGAATTCAGCAAGTTGTATACATCATTTTGTTATCTACCAAAGAAGGTCTGATGTAATCATCAAAGAGACAGAAAGAGGATATAACATACTTTATTGATGCAAGATGCAGTAATTACTGATATATTAAAATATTCAAAACAGAATTATGGGGAAAGGTAAATAAATTTTGTTTTATTTCTAAGTATTCCAATTTTTATGAGTATTACTTAAAAACATTTTCACATAGTATATTTCAGTACTGGGTCTTTAACAAACAATGAAACAAATATACCTTACTTAAGAAATAAATTACTGTTATTTTGATGTGAATATGATATGCAGGCAAATCTAAGAAATGCCTAGTGTGACTGATCAAACCCAGTTTGCTTGTAATACTTAAGTGGCACTCTCAGACTCAACTTTTTTAGGAATAGGTAATGAGTAGATTAATTTGTTCACATAAAAGATATTTTAAAGCTTATTGTAATGCATGTAATTTTGTATCCTATTTAATTGCTATGCACAATTGATCCATTAAAATCATTGTTTTTCTGCTAAAAATTGTTCCTGCATAGAAGTTTGTTTTATAAATGAATTTCTCCGTCAGATACATTAGTCAATCACCTTAACATTAGGAAATTATTCCTTTGCTATCTCAAAATCCAGCCCACTCTGAAAGATGTAAAAAAGATCTTTCCATATATATATATATATATATATATATATATATATATGGAGAGAAAGAGAGAGAGAGAGAGAGACACACACACACACACACACACACACACACACACAAGGGAAGTAGCTCATATGATCTTGTTTGGTGGCCATCCTTACCATAGATGTTCCATTGAAAATTTTGCAGCTGTGAACAGTGTGTCTGCAGATTCCTTTCCAATTTGTAATCAGTTTTGAGTATCCATTATTTATTGTTTAGTGGTATTTTAAGCCAGAAGGATGATATACTAGATGTAAACAACTTTGCATTTTTCCTGGTGAATTTATTCATATTTATGCATTTTGTACTGGTCATTGATTGTCTATGTGATATTGATTAGTGTGTGTGTGTGTGAGTGATTTGGACTTTAAATGTAGCTTTAACAGTTTTCAGTCATACCACTACAATGTCTGCAGTGTGACAGTTTATAGTGATGTCTAGTACTGTGGCATCATACCACAGACATGAAGCATGATGTTCCATCCAGCCGCATTATCCTGACACTAGGGTGACCAGTCCTAGCACTAACCTCTTAATGCTGAACACCAAGCGAAGCAGCTATTAGTACCATTTTTATAATTCTTTGGTATGGCTCGGTAGGGGTTCGAACCCGTGACCTCATATCCAAGGATATTGATTAGTAACACTAATGTTGTCACCAGTGTAATTATAGTCAAATCTGTCCTAACAGTCACCTGGTCACAAATGGCCATTTCACCGCCCTCTCAAATTTCCTATATAAATGTCTTGTGTGTACATATGTGCCATATTCCCAGAAAGTGTTGGGGTATTGGAGGTCTCAGAAAGAGTGTTTGAGGTTCCAAAGTGCACATGACCTAAAAAATGATGAGCAGTTGAGAGTACCGTATTTACCGTATATGTTGGGACACGATAAATTAATTTAAAAAGTAATTTTTTTGTGCACTGTATGTTCTGGGACACATCATTTTTTTTGTCATAAGTTGTGGGACACCTTTTAAATCATTCAAAACTTACATGGTCAGAAAATGCACTTAACTGAAATTTTATTTTAAAAAATATAAAACTGTGTACTCGAGATAAAACTCTTTAATCCACTACAGCAGCATCTTATCAACACAACCCTTCTCCTGCACACATACGATCTATTCTTTCGGTGCATGAATATCTTTTTTAGCTTTCTCATACCATAAAAAATTGTTAGAGGCAACACATCATCTGAAGGGGAAACTGCAAGGACTAAAGTCAGGTTTTTTCAAATCTGCACCAGTCGTGCTAATTCTCACACTTTTGACCCCCATCTTATCATCAGTCCATCCAGGAATGCGATCAAATGTACACTAGAATTTCATCCATGTTAATGATCATGTCATATTATCGGCAAAATCATCTGCATCTCTTCCGGCCTTCATGAATTCTACATGATTTGTTTTCTCCAAATCTTCTGGGTGATGCTGGGTCATCGATCTCTGTGCATGAAGCACTATATTGTGTCACTTTAAAATTGTTCCATTGTTTCAATTTATTTTCAAAATTCACATGAATACCAGTGAAAAGAAACCAAAGTTAGCTTCCATATCTCAGCCACCTTTGTATATTCAAAACAAATAAAAAATAAAAAAAAAATTGGCACACTTAAAAGAATCCATTGTTGGCTTCCAAGGTCAGTTTGCTTTGCAATAAAATAAACTTTGTATTGATAGCCTTTTTAAAAAAAAACGGCTTCAGAGTATCCAAAATCGGCTTCTGAGGTCGCCTTTCTTTGTAATAAAAAAACAATATTTGTCTTTGATGTCCTGTCAGTAAGTTCAAAAAAGGAGTTTACTGCTTGCAGCCAGTTGTGTTTATTCACCACCCAGGCTTCTTTGTGCTTGGCATCTGTAGTTATAATTAATACAAAGGAACATTGTTGTCTGAGGGTAAATAGTGTAACGGGGGACTTTAAAACAGTAAAGCTCCTTTTATTGATTTGGCTATCGTTAACTAGGGGATGACCTCCCACGGTGTTATTGCCCAGTGTGGACAGATGGAACGTTAACAGATAACTGAGCAAGGCTATTGAAGGAAGTAAACAACTATGAGCCCCCTTTTCCAATAAATAAAAATAAATTTAATCAATTAATACATAACCAAAATTTCACTTTCAATCCAACAGATGTACTAGAAATAAATTTAATCAGTTAATACATAACCAAAATTTCACTTTTCAATCCAACAGATTTGCATTGATAGAATTTAGTCGCAGTGTTCAATTTACATCATGTTACGAGTGGTGAATTAGAGAGTACAATTCCATGCTTGACAGCATCACCTGACGTCTCTCTCCTCTTGTCTTGTATTTCCACGTCTAATGTGTATGCTTTGGTCCCCTTTCTGACCCTGATTCTTCCGATCTCTCTTAGATGCGGATTTCCCTCTGACTCATCAGGTTTTCCTTTTTTCGGAAGGGTATAAAATTGTTCCCTTAAATACAAGAGTATGGCTCAAGCTAGACAAGTTTCACCACTTATCTGTATATATATAAACTCTCTTTGTTCGTATTCCGATTAGCGATTCACACTGCATAAATTCTGACATAA
The DNA here is from genome assembly GCA_016617855.1 of Megalonaias nervosa. Taxonomy (NCBI): domain Eukaryota; kingdom Metazoa; phylum Mollusca; class Bivalvia; order Unionida; family Unionidae; genus Megalonaias; species Megalonaias nervosa. The sequence continues at coordinate 33,055 of JAECUM010005782.1, forward strand.
TGTGATCTTAACAAATAACTGTCCTTACAGATTTCCGTATGTCGGTAAGGTACACCGTTATATTTAGTACAAAGGACCTTAGCTCGACAGTTCATTGCCCTCGCTGCATGGCAATTGATTAGAAATTACCACATGCTCTATACAGACAAATGCAGCCGTATATACCAGCATACATTACTTCACATCTTATTTACATTTGACTAGTCAATTCTTGTTCAATAAGATAAATGCTCAATTACTTATGGCATAATATTCACTAAATCTAGCTACAGTAACCAATAACCTGCAAGATCATTTAAGCATTAACAAAATTATATATAAATATACAGTTGTCATTAACTCACGATAACAGTTATCATCCTGCACAGGAAATCAATTTATGTAATCATAAAAAATATGACACATCTGCATATTAGGGTTAATTCATAAATCCCTATGAAATACTGCATATTTGAATATTCTTTGGATTACATCATAAATCCCTATGAAGTACTGTACATTGAATATTTGATTACATGCAATCCGTCAATTCTATCAATGAACTAACTGTAAAACTAAAGAAATAAATGCATACAACTCTAGCATCAACAGATTTCTATGAAGCTGAATAATCGAGACATAGCATGAATCATAAGCATATCAAACACATTTGCATAAACTAAACAACAAAATAGAAAATTACATAGAAATTAATTGTGTACCTTAATGCTGTTTCTTTTCCACACAATCGTGCGTCCTAGCACTATAGCCTATCTTCCTTTTTAAGACGGCTATCTGGCCTCTCTGCGAGGGAAAACACTATTCTCAAGTTTCCCAAGGAGTCGGACCTTTTGTCTTCTCACAAGGCAAAATCAGACTGAAGAAATTTGTCTAAAGTTGCTCCTATAAATTCTCAGTCTCCCAAAGTGTACGCCTAAATGTTTTCTGACCAGTCGGAAACAACTGTTCCTAAACCTTCCCCCAAAATAATCATGTCTTTCATCAGATTTTAACAGCCTAAAATATGCTGCAATTAGCTTTCCTTTGAAGATCAATTATTTGACATAAAGTCTCTTCCAACCGATATGGTCGGTAATTCTATGTACTCTCTGTCACTATACTGTTACGATGACTCGGTCAATTCCACTGAAGCTTAAACGTAGACCCTTTTATGTTTCAGAGATGAAATAAGAGAAATATCAGTGAACTTTCTCAAGACCTTTCCGGCTTGACTATGATAACTTCAATGCACAATTTATTCAGCATTAGGTTTCAATAAGTCTTCAAAATTCGCCACTTTACAAATAGTAATGATACTTTTGTAATCCGTGCTGGCAAAAAGATTGTCACTTGCACTCAAGCAAATGTGTTTTCAAATAATGATTTTTATTTGTGAGATACTGTCATACAGTACACCTGGATATAGTTCAATCTTGATTATTTTGCCCTAACACAGTGTCATGTGTGAATGGCAGTTGTCTTCAAGATATCGGTTGATTATTTCCTTCCCGTTTGTGAAATCATCTGCTTCTCTTCTGGCCTTCATGAATTCATCACATGATTGTTTTTCCTCCAGATATCCTGGGTGACGCTGGGTCATCGACATCCCTGCACGAAGCACTATATTGTGTAACTTTAAAAGTTGTTCCATTGTTTCAATTTATTTTCAAAATTCACATGAATACCAGTGAAAAGGAACCAAAGTTTGCTTCCATATCTCGGCCATCTTTGTATATTCAAAAAAAAAAAAAAAATTGGCACACATAAAAGAATTCACAGTCAGCTTCTGATGTCGGCTTGCTTTGCAATAAAATAACCTTTGTATTGATATCCTTTACACAAAAAAAAGTAACCAAAGTCAGCTTATGAGGTCGGCTTGCTTTATAATAAAAATAACCTTTGTCTTTGATGTCCTGTTGGTAAGATCAAAGAAGGAGTTTACTGCTCGCTGCCAGTTGTGTTTATTCACCACCCGGGCTTCTGTGTGCTTGGCATCCGTAGTAATAATTAATACAAAGGAGCATTGATGTCTGCAGGTAAATAGTGTGTGTGTTTTCAAATAATGATTTTTATTTGTGAGATACTGTCATACAGTAGACCTGGATATAATTCAACCTTGATTATTTTGCACCTAACACAGTGTCATGCGTGAATGACAATTGTCTTCAAGATATCGGTTGATTATTTCCCTCTTGTTTGCGATTTTGTTGGATCCAGTTTTCAGTCAGATAACATATGCAAACCTTTGAGCACAACCAAACACAATTTATTTCTCAAAGTTCATGTCAGTGAACAACGTGGCGTCTGTTATTGGACATATGCGATACACGCCACACAGTATGTTAGCCTACACTACATATATGGATTTAATAAATATATTTTATTCTTTAATGCTCATGTTGAGAAAAAGGAATAAATGATAACAATACAAGGTTAGTTTCTTTCTTGTTATTATCAAATAAGCATTTTATTTATTATCTATTTTATTGCAACGTACATTGGGGGGAGCACAAATGCAATACAAATTTATTTCATTTCTTAAGTCTCAGGACATATGACCTAGGTGAAAAAGAAGCTTCACCATAAGTTCTGGGACAGGAAAAAAAAAATTATTTTATCGAGTTCCAATATGTACAGTAAATACGGTAAGTATAAGCTTACATAAAGTACTAGATTTTCAAATTTGATAATAAAAGAACACCACGTTGCTTTTTTCTTTGAAGCAATTAATATACTTACAAACCAGAAATAGTTGGAAGACATAAAGTACTGTCCAGTGGCATCACCACACACATGTGCCCACACTCACATAAATGCAACCACACTAGCAATAAATAAAACAGATACACAAAGCTTCTGCCTTTAAAATCCATTGGACAGTGGAAAATTTTCTTAATTAGCTGTAGTCTTTGTTCTTCTCAATAGTTTGGGTGGGGGAATGGAGTTGAAAGTTCTACAAATGTCATTCATGTTACAGATGCTGATTTGATGGGTTCGGGGTCACACTTGCTACTGGACTTTGTGTGAGTCAGTGGCAAGTGGACATTGCAAGAGAAAACTCTTCATATCAATCCATTTGAAATGAGGACCATGGTCAACTCAAAGGAAGATGGTTCTGAAAATGCTGGACAGTTCACTTGTAGTGATCAAGGGGAGACAAAATCACTGAACCTTTATGTTATGGTATCTTTGTTGGTGTGCCCAGTATCATATGAACATAAAAGTCTGACACATCTCAGGCAAACTCAGTGTCCTAGCTTACTCATTATCAAAAGAGGCAATCTGCTTCATATGAATTGATCTCTCCATCCATCCATTTTCCATTGAGTCAGCGCACTGTGCTAAACATATTCTTGACAAGGTGGAAAAACAAACTGTCCACCTTCATCTCACCATTCCTGGACCCAAAAGCATGGGCTGTTGACACCCTTTTAATTAGCTGAGAGTGAATATGAGCATATGCCTTCCCTCCTGTGGTTTGGATACCAAAATTAATCCAGAAACTAAGGGGCTGGGCTTGAGAAACAGTTCTGATTGCTCATATTTGATGGGACAAATCCTGGATCAGCAATCTGCTTGATCTGCCAACAGACATACCCAGGAAAATTGTAGACACCCCCATGTTGTTCAAGCAGCTGATGTCACCATAATTCCATCCATATTCTTCATGCCAGGTTCACATCAGGGATACCCTGCATGGAAGGAGTTCTGCACATAGGTTGTGGAGAGGATCTTAACAGCTGGATGGCCCTCCACTTTGAAGGCATGTGAAGGAAGATGTTTTTATTCTGCTTGGTTGAAAATTGAAAAATTGTCTTATGAATTTTTGAAATAAATTGGCATTACATGGGAAACTTACCATGCTCCAGCCAGTTACATTAAGGTCATGAAAACAAAATATACCAAACATCCAACTAAAATCAGTGAATGATCATGCATATAAATAATACCATAACACACAGAAACCATATTATAAATATGAAGGAATATTTTTGTATAATATTTCATTATAAAGGACATTTGTCTGATATGGTCGCTCAAGCTGAATTTCCGATATTCATAGTAAATGTCCATACTTAAAAACAAAATGACAAATGTACATTCTTACTTCATACTTTGTAACAAAATGACACATGTACATTCTTACTGCATACTTTGTAACAAAATGACAAATGTACATTCTTACTGCATACTTTGTAACAAAATGACAAATGTACATTCTTACTGCATACTTTGTAACAAAATGACAAAATGTCTTGCTGCATACTTTGATTTAAAAAATATACTTCATTTGTAATGCAAACTTGAAAACAAAATGACAAATGTCCTTTCTTTCAACACACTTGATAATACAGAGACTTCATACTTACTGCATAACTAGTAAGAAAATTATGTCCATTCTTACTGCATACTTATCGTGGAAAGTTTTCCTTTTGAACATGAACTATTACTTCCTGTGATGAATGCATACAAATATCCAAAATCTTTTGTGACTGACATGAAGGTACCTTCATCTGCAATTAAGGAAGCAATATGTTTGACAGAGTGTTATCTCCTTTTATGTGAAGCAGTTATGTGACTTTTCAGAATTATGCTCAGTAAATGTAAATCACAATACATTTCAGAAATTTCTAAAAGTCACAGTTTAATAGAATTTTTTTATAACTCTTAACAAAATATGTACATTGTATCTAGTTGATATTTTGACCTATATCATTACCGAAAATGTGTTTGACAAAGAGCAACACTGTTTGACATTACAATGGAAGCAGTATTTTAGAAATAATCACTTGTTTTGTTTTTTTTTTATAATTTCAGGTATCTATTTAATTTTCGAGGTGTTGCAGCTAGTTTTCGTTTCAAGCATCTGTTCTTGTGTGACTCTGTAGTATTTCACGTGGGAAAAGAGTGGCTTGAGTTTTTCTACCCAGCCATGAAACCCTGGGTCCATTACATTCCTGTTGAACAAGATCTTTCAGATGTTAAGTAAGTGTCATTTGTATCATTATTGTTCTCCTTTGGTTTAGATAAATGATGAGACAGAGATACTAATCATCACAGGTATGTCAGGATCCAATGTTTGGGCAAAAATACTTCTCCCTCCACAGTGTTGGTGATAAGTGAGAAGCAAATATAGGAAATTCAACATTTATATTATGTCCAAAATAATAACTTTAAAAGTCTTTTTGCATATTTTCATGTTATATTATTAAAATGCTATTGAAATAGTATTAAAACTTAATAAAAATATTCAAAAGTTTTCTTATTTTACTTCTCCACAGTTGTTGTGTTACACAGGTATTGTATGGCAACTTCAAAAATAGCCTAAAGTTGAAATCCAGCAAAAGCTTCCATAGCAGAAGTCTTCTTTTCATATTTTTATGGAATGAAATATTGGATAAAATAATCAATTTTATTATAGATGGACAAGGATACATTAAATCATAATTGCTTCCTGTTGGCTTTCACAAATGCAGTTTTTCACTTATTTGTTTCATGGATCATGTGTGAATTTTTGGCCACAATACATGTTCTAACTTTTCAACATCCTCTTTAAAGGGAAACTTGATACATGATTCAGAATTTAGCTTTTATTTTTGCATTATATTCGAGCAAAAGTGGGTGGAGGTATGATATCAAATCAAGGCAAGCCAAGTGAACTTCACCTTGGACATGTTTAGGCAAAATGACAGTCTTAAGGGCAACAATTTTGCTGCCCACCTTCATGACTGCAGTCCATGACCTGGATGCCTAAACATTAAATGTTCTTCCAGTTAGAAGTTACGGCTTTTGAGGCTGTGACTTTCCTCAGATTGTTCAGATTCAGAGAATAATGCAACTCGAGCCACAGTTGTACTGTCTGGACATGCTTCTTAATGCCTGGCTGTAAGCAAGATATTCCTGTGTAGAAAGGAGTTCTACTCTTCAGTCATAGAGAGGATTGCCAGAATTAGAAGACCTTTCACTTTGAAAGTGTATGAAGAGAAGTGGTGCGTCTTTACAGGCTGGTGCAGGGACAGCATATCCCCTCTGGGCATTGGTTTTCAGCTAGTTTACTTCATTATCTGGCTGTTGGAAAAGAAGTTTGCTCAGATTACAATCAAAGGTTACCACTCCTTGATTTCCAGTCCATTGAGATATCATGGGAAGGGGCTATATAGGTCATGACAGAGACGTTATGGGCTTATTGGCCTGTTTTGATCTGAATTGGCCCTGGTCACTCACTTGTTCCCCAGATGGAACCTCTCCAGGGTTCTGACATGATTCAACTCTGATATTGTCAAGCCCTTTTTCAGAACATTACTGAAAGTACTATCATACAAGCCATGCATTTTGACAGTCCTAGCTTCAGCTTGCAGTGTGGGTGAATTGCAAACACTGCCATTTGATCCGGACTATTCATTCATTGTAATGATGCAGCCTGGCTTCATAGCCAAGAACAGGTTGCCATCTATGGATAATCCAAAAAATGATCATTTGCGTACTCTCCTTGACTGATCCTTTGAAAGTGACAGCTCTGCAAGACCCAGTTCCTGCTTTTAGGTGCTACTTGATATGCATACAAAGCATTTAAGGGTCTGACAACTCCCTCAGTTAGTATTGGCAAGGAAGCCTTAGTTTTGAATGCAGTGTTTTGATCTGAGACATCACAGAGGCTATTGGGTTTGAGTCTCTGGCATTTGGTTAATTTGCCCATGTTTGTCCTTTATAAGGAAATGCCACATTTTTCTCCTTATCATTGTTTAGACACCACATACAATGTGACCCTAGTGTTAGGATAGTTGTTTTTGGCTTCCTTACAAATTGGGTTTTGTAAAATAGCTTTTGTTCTAGAGTAATTGCCTTGATCACCCTTTGTTGATGGCGTAATAAAGTAAATCTGTTGATTCTGGGGTCAAATGTTCAGAGGTGAAGACTTATGGTACATGTGACAAGGAAAAATTTGATTTTGCACAGCAAGTTTAGATCAAGACTGCATGCCTTGACCAAAGGTTGGTGTCAATGAGACTCATTGGTAAAAAATAATCAAAGATGTGCTACTAGTGCTTGTATAGATGACTTTGGTTTGGGTGTATAATGTACTGTTATTTAAAGGGGTGCATGCATCAAACCTACCTACCTAGTTTGAAATATATGTATCCATGGATATATACTGTCATCTTGACAGTTTCATACAACTTTTCATTGATTTACATGACATGCATCATGTATGTATGAACATACTACAAGATAAACATTACATGTGTCTGTTGAGAACTAGAGGCTGAGAATAATTAAATAAGCAACAAATGCAGAAAAAGTGCTTCAAATGTTCTGTCAATTGTAAAAACCATAAGGTAAGATTTATGTAAAATCTGTTTACACATTACATTAACATTTAATGCCATTAGATAATTCTTATGATCATCATAAGTAATAACTATTATTGGATTATATGGAAGCGCTGCATCTGAACGAAAACTGTATTCAACATACTTGACTGAATTGGATCTTGGCAATTCTGCCATATTTACATCCCTGAAAAAATTGTGTTTTGTTTTTTTAGAATATAATACAAATATGGAGGTCTAATGTCATTGAAAATCTTGTTGATCTGCTGCTGGTATACAGAGTACACAAATTTGTATTTGTTAACAGTTCTGAGTTTGTTAGTGTTAGTTGGGCCACAGAAATGACACACAGCCTGATATCTGTATAATTAAAAATGTTCCTAGCATTTGAAAAACCCGCTGTAAACAAATGAATTTGCAAGTGAAACAATTATGCTACCTCTCCTCACTTCAGTTGGCCATAGGTTCATAAGTAATTGGAATTTATTACAGCAATTGTGCATGCAGCCATCATTTACATAGATGAACACATGGAAATCTGAGACGGTCACTTGGGGATCTCTGGGTCCCTTGGCATAGTATTACCCCAGACCTGAATAAATTCAACTATAAAATCTATTTGCAAAGTAATAACTTGGAAATGCAAACCTTACTGGGACCACAGCCATGTTTTGATAGTCTTTGAGAAAAATGATTGTTGTTCACATGCATGTTAGATAATTTAATAAACAATATAGTGTTCCCGTTGCAATGTGTGCTAGTGTGTAGCTTTGGTAAACACATGCAGTCAAAAGTTATTCTCTGGACTGGCCTCCATTTTTGTGTCAGAATCCATGGAAAATCCAATTAAGAAGGGAGGTATTTTAATTGTGGATATGATCTGTTATACCAGCTGTTATATTGGGAAGTACTTGAAGGCTTGTGTGATCATTTTACAAAATTGAAAAATGTGCTGGTATAAGCTTATAATGAGCATATTATAGACATATTGTACATCATCAAGATCTTCCATCTGGGTTTTTTTTCAGAGCGTTGCTGCAGTTTGCTAGAGAAAATGATGAAGTAGTTCATCAAATTGCGATGAGGTAAGAAAAGTAAAACCAGTACATGTATAATTTCACCAAATATCAAAATTCAGTGATGTAGATCTGACAACATAATGTGGCCATTCTTATAGTGAAACTTGTTGTGAAATACCAGTCTTCTTGTTAAAAAAATGTAGTCTCCCAAGACTAGTCTTTCAGGTTGGTTCTTTTTTTACCAAAAAACCAGAAACCGTTTCCAGTTTTCCTGCTGTTCCTAAATGACCTCCACAATTTTATCCTACTTTTTCAGAACTGCCAACCCTTATGATCTGACCTTAAGTATTATGGAAATAACCCTTAAAATACAGACTTTGGAATAGCAAAAATTAGATAAATATGATTATTGTAGTAAAATCGGGATACTGGCTTGTCCGTGGTTTTGATTGTGATCCAGGTTTCATATTAAATTCACTGGAGTTTGTCAGGGAACTAGACTAACTTTACTGGAGTACTTCAGATGCTTTAAATGACAAATAGTTCTGCATGATTAAGCAGTTGCTTATAAAAATTTTTAAAAACAAGCTATGGGTGATGGGACAGCTTTTATGCTTAAATTTAATGCTACATCCACTTGCCTAAAATAAAAATTCATAAAAAAATAAAATACACAGGTATGTTGAAAAGGTCCATATTTCTGGATAGCTGTAGTAAAAAAAGCACAAGCACATCATTCATATAACCTGACAAGTCAATGGCAGTTCATGGCAAAAGAAGTTTATGTATCCCAACCCCAAATTTATGCCTGCATTTTTATGTCTGACAGTCATTTTTTTAAAATACCATGTAATGTTAATAGTGCAAATGGAAGCCCTTTCCCTTGCTGATAATTCTCAAAAACATTGTATATTTAATAGTTTGATGAGATTAAAAATAATTGCCATCCTGACAGTTTACGAGACATTCTACTTGCCTTGAACCCACGTTTACTGCTATGGAGGGCTAGCCCTTCTTCCTAGCCAACTATTGGCATTTCACTGTCATCATACTGCAGAGTAACTATGGGAGGTGTAATTGTCTTGTTTCAATTTCAAGAACACAAGTCCAAAACACCTAATTCACAAATGTGTCCATCTTTAATTATTAAAGAATAAGAGCTGAAAAAGTCGCATCATAGCCGTAGGTTAGGAAATTTGGCAGGGGCCAATTTAGGAAACTGTCTCCTGCCACCTATACATGTTCAAGAGAAATGGGAAAATAAATATCCTATGAAGTTTTTAAAGTCAGTACAGAAGAATAAAAAGGAATGTTCAGATTCTTGGGGAAAATAAGCAGGAAGTGCAACAAATACTGTTTTGGACATGTGTTGAATTTAGTATGTCTCATGGTGCGAGACATGATTGCCATCTCCACATAAAACTGAACAAGAAGTCAAGAATTATGTGAAGTTGAGAGATCAAAGAAGGGTTTGGAACTGCAGTTTGAGAAACCCTGCTTGAGATAGTTCAGGTCTAGGTGTACCGTATTTGCTGGCCTATAAGTCGATGCGGAGAACAAGTCGAATCAGCAAATTTGGCAAATTTTCCATCCTTCATCCATATATAAGTCGATGCTGCGTATAAGACGAGGCCAGATCAATACCTCAGATTGTGTTTATCACTTCATTATACACAGCATCGCGAATTTTATCCTATCTGTAACTCAGTAGCCATTCCAGTCGGGATCATTAAATGTAACTAAAAGTACCTAATTTGTTTCACATGAAGTATTTTAAATGTATTATGTACTTTTAGCTACATGTAATGATGCCGACTTGAAAATTTATTGACTTATAGATAGGATAAAACTCACAATGCTGTGTGAAATTAAATTATAAGAACTTCCGGTTTCATAAATATTAAAAGTATCACTGTATGCTATATCACATTACCAGCAATAGGGAAATTGCATCATTAATACTAAAATGCTTTTTCTGTTTTTTGGGGGGTTGGGGGGAGATACAGAGAGAAGGATGCATATATATTCCATTGCATTTTTCTTCTTGCACCTCGTGATCAAAATAAAATGTGGTCCGATATGGAGAGAGAGAGAGAGAGTGAGTAAGTTCAGCTGTTCATGGGTTTTTTGGTTGTTTTTTTTTTTTTTTGTTGACCTTGTTTCCCCCGTGTTGCTGAAGCTTTTATCAAAGAGAGAAAACATTAATAAATGAAACAGTAAATGTAAACTATGAAAATACATACCATACTCCTTTAGGGTTTAAATATTCACAGTAGTTATATCCATATAGTCTCCATTAAGTTAAATCCCAAGAATGACCATTTTGCATGCTAATTTTCTTTGCATGTATAATGTCCTCTCCATTCCCAACAAATAAGATTTTGTTTAAAGTGCATGTACTCATCCTGCACTTAGGCGGCAATTGTTTTTGATCGTTGCTCATGCAGATGTACTTTAAATTGTTGTCGGTTCCATCGGCAAGTTCAAAAATGTCACTGGCTGAGAAATTTACACTAGTAACCACCTGGCATTTCCATTCATTATATGGTGCGGTATTCATAATACCCATGGGTAGCCTCATTTCCTATTGGTAGCCTTGCTAATCTGATCTTGTCTGCCCAATCTTGACCTCAAACAGGTGTTAGTTTGGAATGACTGAATAAAGCCATGGCATATTTAATTAGCATGTAAATAGCACTACAAAAAAGCCATGTCATTCTTTTAATAATGGAAGTGGCAACAAAAACTAGAAGGAATTGCTTATCTAGTGGTATTAATTGATAATGGAATGTGGCACTGCACTTGTACATGAGTAAGATCAGTCATCAGGTAAGTGAACAATACAGATTTACAATTGTGAAGACATCTCTGTCTGTCTGTCTGTCTATCTCTCTCGCTCTCTCTCAATGGGGCATATGTTTTATTTGATCATTAAGTGCAAGAAGAAAATTGTGATCGAATATGTCTCTGTCACGGTTATGCATCTTCTAATGTATAAATTCTAATGCACATATATGTAATCAAATTTAAGCAACGTATATTACAAATAACGTAATATCACTGGTACATGCTGCTTTAGTGCAGTTACATCTCGTCTGTGTTAGTTTTTAATACTGACTATAATGTAATTGTTTAAAATACTCAGTGTGATATCCTATATTTTTTCATACACAATCTCTTTCCCAACATGAAAATATTTTTTACACATTATTTTTTGTACTCTTGGAGAAATATTTTCCATATCAAAAATATGATAAAATGATTTGGCTGTCATAATCCATATATAAGTTGATTTGGAGTATAAGACGAAGCTAAGATTTTCTGGTCAAAAGCTTCGTCTTATAGGCTGGCAAATACGGTACTTCACAAATGTTTTAGCCGAGCTTAATGCTTACTGTCACTTCATCAGTCTCAAATCACACTTCTGAACTTTTTAAATGAATGCTTTCCAGCATGACAATAGCAGTGCAAAATCTTTTGTTACACCTTACTAAAAAAATTGTCTAATTTTAGGGGAAAAAAATTGACTGCTTTAGTGAGGTCTTGTTACGGTTGGCATGTCTGTTTCGGGTGTGTGTGTGTGTGTGTGAAAGAGCACTAGTGTCTGTCCTACTGTTTTATCATTTTTGTTGGTATGTTATAAATTCATTTACAACAAATCACACTTTTGATATTTTTGTCCACTTCTACTGAAGCTGTACATATCCTCCAAGTGTTTATGACTGCTTAGGTCCACATTTCAAATAAAGATCACATATTTATTTCTGATGTTATTTTTGTTTGAAATATAAACATTTGTTCCTACTTTTTGCTCATTTTTCATACTATGCAGCCCCACTTTTTACCTACTTTTTGACTAAAGAGTGCTGGAAAGACTTTTTTTGTTTTCATAGTGATTGGGAAACATATGCCCATACTGCAAAAAATGTAAAAATCTAAAAGCTTTGAAATAACTTTGAATTCATTTATCATTTAGGTGGCACAGAAATCAGATCAGGTCATGTACATATACACATAAACATGCATGCCAAACCTCATTTGCATAGATCAAGCAGTACTGCAAACAACAAAATATTCCCCCTTCCATAATAATATAAGAAATGAAGACGAATCACCAAAATGTATGAAATTCTTATCTGGTGATGTATATATCCATGTATAAAACATGTCTGTTGAATATAATTTTCCTTGGCCAAGTGTTTTTTTTTTGCTAATTGTGATAACAAGGTTTTAATCCCCAAAAGTCCAATTTCACTAAGCAAAATGCAGGTAAAATAAATATACAAATTTAATAAAGAAAACATTGTTTGAATGGCATGAAAAGTTAATAATGGTAATCTACCTGTGCATACAAACTACTACATTTCATTTATGTATATCAAGTGGGTTTTTTCAAGCTCTGCTGATCATAGACCAAAAGTTCTCAAGGGATGGTCTGTTGTTTGTCAGTGCAGACTATTAGAACAAGATTGTTGCTACTACACCTCTTAAACTACTTGGAGAGTTAGAACAAGACTTTACACAAACATTCATCCTAAGGTCTAGTAAGATCATGAATGAAAATGATGCAAGTCTTACATCCATTAAGGTGACCAAGACAACCATCTAGAAAACCTTGCTACGGCCTCCATTCCTGGATGGATGGTCATATCAACAAAGGGTTTCACTAAGAAACTTTTTATGATATCTAGTTGATCCTAAATGAAAATGGTGTTTTTACATCAAGTTTTGCCACAGTGGTAACAAGAATAAGTATGAATGGATTTGTATCATATCCAGTTTGTGGATTTATCTGATGAATACCATGAATGATGCTGCATAAAGAACTTTTTAAGAAAAATGAATGATATAACCAAACTTAGCACATGAATATACCTTGTCATTGTCTGGGGCATGTTTCAATCAATGATAAGGTTCAGGGTCAACTGCCATGACAATGAATTATGTCCTACACTTACAAGTTATCTTGTATACATGTTTACTTGGAAAAAGTTTGGTATATATGTTGGAGTTTTTCAGGAATGTCAGATGTGGTTTCAGTCCTCGCACTGATAAAGAAGAAATCTTTCTATCATAGATTCCTTGAAATTCTTTATGACCAGTAGAGTGTAAGTTCCTTTGTGTGACTTGTGTACAATTGTGCTACCAAACTACCCAGGAAGGACAGGACTAGATAAGGATGCCCATGTTGCAAGTAGTGTAGGTGACTTAATAATACTTGAAACAACTACTTTTTGAAAATCACTTCATTAATATTGGTAGAATTTGATGGGGAACAATATCACCACCTTTCACACTTATACAACTGACTTTGATCTACTCTTTAGCATCTCAACTTTAAGTGACCTGACTTATAATTCAGTTTTATCCAAGTTGGACAAGGACCATCCTTGCACTGATCTGTAAGCCAAAATAAGGCAAGTGAGTGATGACTTGCTTACTCAAAATTCTAGCTAGGCTTTCAATTACAGAATGATCAGTGTTAAGTGAAGATATGCATTTATGCTCACTGCAGGAAACATCATAAGGCACAGACAAGTCATTTCCCAAAGACCATAATAATATTGTTTTGCAAAACATTTTTAATAGTAAATCCAGCAAAACATGTTTGCATTATCTATCCAAGAGGAAACATTTAAAGATTGAAAAGGATATGCTGTGTGACTTGCTGGCTTACATGCCTATAAGGTTATGGTTTGGCCATATATGTGGTATGCATTGTCAGTCAACATTTGTTATTTTAAAACTTCTTAAAAACCACTGCACAGATTTTGAGCAAATCTGAAGAAAAAAAAAAGAGATAATCCTGGCATGAAGGGCTCTGAAGCTTTTATAGACAATGCCAATCTGCCTTGAATATGGCAAAAATTTGCTAACAGTAGAGAAATCTCTATTAAAAAAACGGGGATTAAAATATATATGAAACAGAATTTGACTAAATTTCAGGGAAAGCACCCAGACATAGAGAGCTTCGAAGTTTTTACAGACATAGAGGGCATTAAAGTTTTTACAAATGACTTCTTGTTATGAGGTTTAGTGCCATTTTTCAGCATATGATAAGCTACATGGCGGCCAGTATAACTGATGGAGGAAGAAGCTAGGACGCTGTATTATTTTAAAGGGAAACGGGCTGAAGACAATCCGACAAAGCATGGTGTTGACTTGTATTTACAACGGTGATGTCATCAGATCTTGTGTTCCAGCTTTCCATTGAAATCAGTTGACCCACAGATGTCACCAATCAATGTTGGATTAATTCATGCACATGTGAAAAATGGCTTGGTTTATCAGTTTGAAGAAGAAATTGCAGGTCTTATAAAGTGATGAAACATTGATGTTATCTGGTTTTACTGGAACACAATGATGTCTACACCAAAATCTTTCAAGATTCAGTATTATTCATATGATTTGGCATATATGACGTTTTGCACATAATGGCAGCATTGGGGCCTTAAAGTTTGTTCAAATGATGTTAATTAGCCTTCAGATATGGTCACCTATTTAAAACAGAAAACTATAAATGACCTCTCAAAAACCACTAAATAGAATTTGACCAAATTGGACAGAAATTAATTTGGCATGAAGTCCTTTCAAATTGATAATGATGCCAATCTGTCAAATATGGCTGCCATCACTAAAAATTTAAACTCCTGAAATAACTTCTCTAAAACCAATTAACAGGATTTGACCAACTTTGTCAGAAAACTTCCTGGCATAAAAGTCTTGCAGTATTTGGCAAGTGATGCTGTTGTACCATCAAATATAAATGAAGATACCCCCAAAAGCCTTGACACAATTGCTTTTGTAACATTCAGTCAACAGCATTGGAAAATAATTTCTTCAGAAAGCATCCTAATGACTGCTCTTGCATTAAGCTGTTAAGCCAGTATGAATGTGAGAAATTTCAGGACCAAGGTTTTTACTAATCCATTGTTGGTGTCCCCCCACCCACCATTCAAAATCACTGCAGTATAGTGGTAAAATGAAAATTGTTTAAGATTCAAGCTTTTAATTATGAACAATTTAGTGATATGTAGGCTGTTTGCAAACAGATATTTTCTGTATTTATTTTCAGCCAATCAGAAATATATGCTGTGTTTCAGATCTCATAAGATCATTAGTGTCTGTGACCATTATGCACATCATTATGAGTCATAATAATATGAAGCATCCTTTATTTCAGAGGGAAGCAGTTTATCTGGGATCACTTGAGGATGGAGGATGTTTCCTGTTACTGGGAAAAACTTCTGAAAAGATATGCAAAACTGCTAAATTTCAAACTTGGGAGAAATAAAGACTACATCCAAATCAAGACGAAGAAATAACATTTCCAGAAAATACTTACATTTTCTACATTGTTTTATGATTTAATTTCAATAATAAAAGTGAAAATTACTTTCAGTTTATTGAATTGTTTGTTTCAACTGATCTGCGGCTATTACCCGGTACTGATATGGCGTGCTTAAAATATTGGATGGATAAAATAGCACACTTGGAACTGTTTGTTTCTTACATAATCATATTGCTTCTGGCCATGAATCCTTAAATTTTCTCATGTCAGCTTCATTGCTAAGATCAGTTTCTCTTCACAGTTGAATTTAACACAATTTTATATGACAGTTAATTGTTATAGGTAATTTATAAATTATTGATTTGGTAATTAAATATGGATAAGTCACACACACGTTCATAGTTGGCTCAAGTCAAATTTTTGCCCAAACACACTTTAGTTGGTTCATTCTCAGGCAATGTTGTCATTGATAAAAATTTAAAAGCATAGTTTCTTTTAAATATTTCCAGTACAGTAATTCAGGATGTATCCATGTGACTACTTCACCTTCATAATAATGAATGGCTCACTGTGACCTTTATTTTATGCATGGTAGACTTAGCCAGTATTTAGTTTTCATTTAATTTCCCAGACACCACTGGCTTTGGAGTGATCAAACTTGGTGATTGGTTATATGTGTATATTTAAATATAGTCCATAATGACCTACTTGTGCAACGAGGGAGTAATGCGCCTTCTTCACCACGTTTAGACACTCTGATTAGTGTATGCATAGCATACATACAAATTGTGGTCATGAGCTAATGTTTAAACTTAACATAAAGATAGTAAACTGTGAAATGTAGGTCATAGTGACCTTTTACATCACTGACATGCCTACCATCTTGTTTAATTATTATTGCATGAAGAATTAAAACTAAACATTAAACCAGAAATCACATTTACTTATGTTGGAGGGTGTAATGCTCATCAAGATCCATATCCTCTCAAAGTTACATGATTCCAGGTGTATAACTTGTGTATATAATGTGAAAAATCTGTGGGCATGAGATAAATGCAAAAGCTTAATCTCAGCCTGCAAAATGTAGGTCAGTTACCTTTTGTTGTAGGGGTATTGTACTAATAGAGATGCATACAATCATTAGTTTGATGCATGAACAGAGCTTGAAAAAAAACCCTTAAAAATGACAAATACTCCATTTCACAGTGACCTAATTTTCTGATGAGAATGTTATACTTGTCAAGATGAATTCATCTAAGTTTCATGATTCCAAGTATAGCAGTAAAAAAAAAAGATAAATGTAAAAAATTAAACAAGAATGTACAAATAATGTACATGTACAAAGTTGGCCCCCTTACATCCCTCCCTATGGGATAGGTGCTATAAAGCCCACTCAAAACTTGCTTAGGGCCGAGGAAGAAGAATGAGATGCAATGAGGCTGTACATATGTAGATGCCAATACTGATGCTGATGGTAAAACAATACCTTTCCTTTACTTTGAAGCTAAAAAAAAAATCAGCTAGTTAACTGGTTAACTGTAAAGTATTTGACAGAATTTAAAGGACAGATGAGAAAATAAAGTGAGAAAATGAAGTAAAACTATTATCTGATAAATTAATAGTAGCTCATAAAACAAATACACAGTACTAACATAACAATTTCCAATCTGTTTGCCCAGTTCCCACCTACAGTTTCAAAGTTCTTAATTAGAAATGCTAGCAGATTCATGTGATCTAAAGACAGACTACATCATTTCTTACAAACAATATGTCAGCGACAATGAGTACAAATTCCTCCAGAGTAGTATATACAGATTCATCATCGCAGATGTTGGACTTGACCATCCCATTTTCTGGATCAGATAATTTCTTTGTGATGTAAAATTTTTCTTGCATTCATATTGAATAAAACAGCTCTTGGGGAGCACCTTGCACACTAAGTCTTTTATGTGTACATTGACGTTAGGGATTTCCGTTGGGTAGAAAATTCTGAGACAATTTTCTTGGTGGTATTCTTTAGAATAGAAAAAAATTACATTAAGCTGTCAATGGAATTTTAGCCAGTTAAAATTTCAACTGGCTAACTGGTCAGCACCACTAATATTTATATGGCTCTCCACAGAATTTCTGGATTAGGAATGCAGAACTTGAGGTGACCAAAACCTGGGAGTCGCCTGTCGTTTTTTTACAAGCCTCAACCTCAGTGGTGAGAGTCTCCAACTTTGCTTATGCCTTGTAAACATTCTTTCAAATCTTTTTTTGTTGCTGTTACATTTTGTGGTTTACTAATTATAAATTATGATAATGCAATATGCATTCTAAAAGGATGAATCTCTAACACAAATAAACTGTACAAATACCTTTATATTTTAAGCACATAATCTTGAGTTTGTGTTAATGTTATAGCAGGTAAGAAATATCCATTTTACAAATGTCAGAATTTACCATTTTTAATAACATTTCTGCAACTGTTGAGTTATTGCCCTTACTAAGACATGCAGTATAATTTTGATAGAGGTCTCTCATTAGATCAACAAAACTGAGAGGAAATCAACTGCACTACTATAGCATGTACTTTCTTCAACAACTGTAAGTAACACCAAAATCTGAGAAACTCTACATCTATGGTTTCATGCTAATAAAGTTTACAACAATAAAATATGATAATGCAAGTATGTCTTTCTTTCCCACTGGTGGAGATTTTAAGTGCCTTTAACTAGCTTCATTCAAAAACAAGAGGTCCAAGTAACTCTGAGATTGTTCCTGACTGACATCTACCTAATAACCAACTAAAAGAATAACTGGCAAAAAACAATCTGTTTCAGTAGGATTCTTTCAGTTGAACTTTTTCCAATGTTGCTGATGCCATATGTCAAGGTTTCTCTAATGTTTGTATCTTCATCCATATGTGAATGTACATTAACATCATTTGTCCAATAGAGAAAGGCCCCATTTGGTCAAGCAATTATTTTCAAATTATTGTAGGTCTATGTTTTTAGGAAAAGCAACAATAACTAATAAATTGGCATCATTTCTATAAATTGTAAAGTCCTCCATGCTGGATTGGTTTTTGAAGTCAGTTGTTTAAAGCATTTTCCATTTTTTTAAATAATGGCAGCCATTTGTGATAATGATTTGACAACATTTGTATAAATCTTAAAGTCCTTAATACCAGAATGTGGTGTTTAAATTTTCATATTTTGTACTGGTAGTCTTGTTTGAAGCCATTATACTGTCTAGTTAGCTGGATTATGTTCAGTGTTTTATGTGGTGTTTTAAAGTTGTGAAGTTATGTGAGGGGTTTTTTCATTGTATGTAACGGTGGCCATATTTATTGGCTAATTAGCATCATCTGTACAAAAATGAAATATCTTTATGCCAGGATGCTTTCCATCACGTTTGGTAAAATTCTAATCAGTACTTTTTTTTAAAAAATATGTACAGTTAACTCAAAATTATTTATATTTTTAATAATGGCAACCATAACAAATCATCATTTGTATAAAAGCTGAAAGATTGACATCTCAGGATACATTCTGTCACATTAGGTTAAATTCTGTTTTAGCAGTTTTTTAAAGAAGTTGTATAAATGCTTTTGTTCTTAAATTTTTAGCAGCAGTTGCACATTTGTTGGTTGATCATCATTTGTACAACACAGAATGGTTTTCATACCAGGATGCTTTGTGTCTAGTTTGGTGAAACTCTATTCAGTAGATTTTTTTAGAAGTCATTTAAAGGTTTTCTATTTTTAGCAATGGAAGCCATGTCCTTTATCTTTCCAGGATACATTCTTCAAATTTTATCAAATTCTGTTCAACAGTTTTTGAGATAAGTTGTTTAAATGTGTTTTGTTTTTAGTGTACATAATTGATGGTAGTAGACTGGTATCTTTTGTACACATCTGAAAGGCTTTTATTTCAGGATGCTCTGTGCCAAATTTGAAATTTGGTTGAAATCAGTATAGCAGTTTGAGAAGTTGAAAACAGCAATTGTTGATGGAGTCTACTTAAGTGACCAAGGGCCATACCATGAGCTTATTTGGCCTTCTGGCTAGATCAGCTACAAATATACCACCCTACACACTTGATATTTAAAAAGTATCAAGTTCTGGTAATATTTGTGCTCCTTATACATGCCGTTATGCAAATCATGCTCCATTTGCATGTGTTCCTACAAGGATTCTCACATAATTATATGAGCTTGCCCTAGTGATGGCCTGCTGACAACTCTAGTGAGAGATCAGTCATTTCCTTAAGTAGGGATTAAGTAACACTGACTGCATACCTCTTTTGCTAGTACTTTTACTTCATTTGCAAATACAGATGATCAAAAGGGATTATTTGGTTAACATGAGTGCATTATTAAGACCTGGAGACAAGACTGAAAAGAATCGTCTCATTTGAAGGCAGCTTCCTTCATGTTGGACTTGTGATCCTTGAGGGACCTTACGTAAATAGATGGCAATGGGCACTATTACTAGTGGACCTGGATTAAATTCTCAGTAGGGGACAAAGTATAATTCTCTAAGTTGTTATTTCTCTCCATATATAACAAAAATATTGACTGCTGAAGTTTTTGAACCAGTAAATCTCAATAACTGATGCAAATTAGAGGAGAATACAATAGGTTTACTGGTTCATAACTTTACAGTCACATGAAGGTCTATAATTCTTTATATACATGATTTAATCCAAAATTCTGAAAATGAACCTGTTAAAGAAAAAATGCAACTGCGTGATACCATGTAACAGTTCAATATCATGAATCATCACAAATAACATGCTGCTGTCAACAAACAAAAATGGGGGTCATGGAAATCATGTGTTTTATATATATATATATATATATATATATATATATATATATATATATATATGGACAGTGAGAAGCAAGTGTCAGCTAATGTGCCAAGCTGCCATATTGGCATGAGCACTCTTGGTGAATTATGTTGTTGTTGTTGTTGTATGGTTTAACGCCATTTTTCAACACACGATAGGCTATACATGGCAGCCAGTATTAATGGTGGAGGAAGAACACCGGAAAGAACCACCGACCCACGAGAAGCTACTGGCAAGCTTTCTCACATACCCACATTGGCTGAATCCGAGACTCGAACCCACACAGACTGAGGTGAGATGGCAGTGATCCATAACGGATAGCGCTTTAGACCACTCGGCCACTCGGGTGAATTAAAACATTCACTCAGTCCCATACTTCTGCTAGGTCATCAGACTGCTCTGGTGGCCTAGTGGTTAGAGCGTCTGACGTGGGAGGTCGTGGGTTTGCCCCCCCCCCCCCGAGTCATATCAAAGACTTATAAATTATAAAAATGGTACAACAGCTACCTTGCTAGGTGCTCAGCATTAAGAGGTTAGTGTTGGGACTGGTCATCCTGGTGTCAGGATGATGTGACTGGGTGGGATGTCATGCTACATGTCTGTGGCATGATGCCCCAGTGCTAGACATCACTATAAACTGCCACACTGCAGACATCGTAGTGATATGACTGAAACTTTTTTGAAGCTACATTAAAAATCCAAATCAAAAACATACTCGGCTGAAGGACCAAAGAATTTCTTCTTTAGAAATTAATCTGGTAAAGCTTTGTCCCCTCTTATTCAGCAGTAAAGTGAAAGGGGGAAAAATTCAAAACACTGACCAGCAACCATGGCTTATTGAAAGGAAGAGGTTCTGGTCATTGTTTCAGAGCATAGGCTACAAGTCCTAAATATATATAAAGCATGATGAAGGATACATCCAAGTATGAACATTATCCATCAATGGATCAAGGAAATGTAAGAAATGAAAAAACATAACATGAACCTTTGCTATGTGAACTTGATCACAAGGTCACAGGGGTGAATGTGTGTAGCAGAGTGAATTGTCCTTGCTTCAGAATGAGACCTCCCAAATATGAGCAAATGCCATCATGTGACTAAAGATGTTTAATAAAGA
Source organism: Megalonaias nervosa (assembly GCA_016617855.1). NCBI lineage: Eukaryota > Metazoa > Mollusca > Bivalvia > Unionida > Unionidae > Megalonaias > Megalonaias nervosa. The sequence continues at coordinate 54,630 of JAECUM010005782.1, forward strand.
ACTGCACAGTGTAACCAAACCCATAAGAAAACTGCTGATGCTTCTGACAATGCAGGAAAGCAGCAGCTGTGTATTGCTTTTCCACAAATGTAAACTCGAGAGAAAATGGAATTCTTTGTCCTTAACTTCATATGAAAAAGTTGAGATATATATAGACATATATACACACATAAAAATCTGCAAACCCCACCCCCCCCAAACCCCAGCTGATTAATGAAAGAAACAGAAAACATTGCAAGCTGACATTTTGTTTTATACAGCATTTGAAATAAATCCATTTTTATATAGTAATACACATATCTTTCCTTGTGGAATAAACAATAATTCAACAAAACAATAACACGAGTCCCTCGAAGGGACTGACTCCCCTGTCTATAAAGAATTTCCAAGAATAGCATGTTTTGATCATGATGTCACTTTATATATGCATAGCCTAGTCATGTGACATTACCTCACACATTTCAGTCATTAAGTTTAATTACAGAGTACAATGGCATCAAGCCATTTGACATTTTAATCATTAATCTATATTTACGACATGATCTACATACGAGAATTTGCTAAAATGTTTCTTATAAGCAGCCAATCACTCGTCAAACATCCAAGTCACTGACCATTCCATCATACTAGCATTCCAAACATAGCAACACTGAACAATGCTATTCAAATAAGACCATTTGTTTCTTTTCACCTGCTTTGTGCTGAAACCATCTTTGTTATTTCTGAGCAGCAATATCTGATAAAAGATTGGCACCATTTGCATTTTAAATTCAACATGATTTGATAAAAAGACTTTTGGTGAAAATTCTATGTGAAAATGATCAATTCTGGAAGAGTGGTGGTAAAAGATTAAAAGATGGCCACCATGGTGGCCATACTAGAGGTAAGATCAGCATCATTTTCATTTAGAACCAACTAGACACCTCAAGAAGCATCCTGATCACAGTGATAATATTTTCAGAATTACTGCCATGGCAACCATATATGCAGTCAAATCAGCACAATTTTCATTCAGGACCAACTAGACAACATCAGAAGTCTCCTTGTGAAAACACCATTTAAAGATTATGTTCTGTTTATGAGTAGCTAAATTTTCAACATGGCCAATGTGGCAGCAAAGTTGGTAGCAAGATCAGCACATTTTTCATTTAAAACAAACTTTGATACCATAAGAAGTCTCCACTGAAAACTCTATGTTGATATTATTTTCTGTTCAGTAGTAGCAATAAGATTTTCAAGATGGCTGCCTTGGTGGTCATATCGGATGTCACATCAAAACAGTGCCCATTTAGGATCAACCAGACATCACAAGAAGTCTCCTTGCTAAAACCCTCATTTCAATATGGCTTTCGGTTCATAAGAATTAGCAATATCATGACTATCAACATGACTGCAGTGGTGATCATAATGGATGTCATATCAACACTGCATTCATTTAAGACCAACCAGACATCAAAAGAAGTCGTCTGGTTTTCAGCAACCTCATGTAGATGTGACCTTCGATTCTTCTGGATTAGCAATAACAAGTTATTTAAGATATCTGCTATATTAGACATCAGATCAGTGCCAGTATTATTTAGGACCAATCATAAGAAGTCTTTTATTTAAACCTCATGCTGATATCCCTATGCAATCAGGAGGAAGAAGTGATACAAATTTTCAAAATGGACATCCAAGATACGCCATCTGCATTTCTAGGCTCAACTAGACCTTGGGATGAATATGTGTGTAAAGTTTCATGACAATCTTCCAAGCAGTTTAGAAGGAGTAGTGATATCAAATGTGTGTTAATGAATAGTTGGATGGCTGACAACAGGCTGTCCCATAAGCTCTCCTGGTCTATGACCAATGGAGTTGAAAAACAAGATTATGCATATATATCATAATTAATAACCAATCATCTAAACAAGGCATACAGGAGGTAACGTAATTGGATTGAAGTGACTGTAGTTTGATCTTTCATTTGATTACACAGGTCATAGTCTACTCCAATTTCCACTGGATTACCTGTTAACAAATTCCACCAGAACCACCCACAAACAATTTTACTAGATATGGGCCACTAAAAAAGTGCAGATGTTGAAATTCACTTATCTTCAATTACAGGCTTGACAACTGATATATTCATTTGAGGTACATTTTTTATAACAACTTAGATATTTGATTTGTCATAGAGGTACTTCACTAACATATATTATTCCCAGTCACCATCATCATCTCCCGCCTTCTCTTGTTTTGGAGGGGCTGGTATCATAGCAGCAATTTTATCAATTGCTGAACCTCCACTATTACTGCTTTCCTTCTTTTCTCCTCCACTTGACTTGCCATGAATTCCTTTAAACTTGTTGCGCAACTGTTGAATAAAGTCCATAGCTAAATCCTCTCCTCCTGTGTTTTTCTCCTCTTGCGCCTTTTTCTTCTTTTCTATCTTTTTCTCCTTTGCACTTTTTAACTTTGCTTTGCCAGCTCCGCCTGCTTTCCGGATGGCATCCATCAAGCTTGCCCTTCCATCACTAGGGGACACCACCTCTTCAGGTGCCCCTTCTATTTTAACTGATCCATCTCCTGGGGGTGGGGGAGGGGGAGGAGGAACATCTCCAGGAGGTGGGGGTGGAGGTGGGGGTGGAGGAGGAGGAGGACCAGATGGGGGTGGGGGAGGTCCTGATGGGGGAGGGGGTACTGTCTGTGTGGCACTTGGGGGAGAGGGTACTGCCTCTGCCTCAGGAACCACTGTGGGCAGGTCTGGAATGTTACTACCAAACACAGATGGTGCAATGGAGGGGCCAATGTCTGCTCCATATGACTCATCATCAGCAACACCTACAAAAATTTATAAGATATTAATTATCTATATTCTACATGTGCATCTATACTAAGTGACCCTACGGGACAACAGTATACAAAGTTCTCTTCAATATTTATGCTAAAGTGTTGGAGTTTTTGGATAGCAGGACCATTAGAAAACTCAAAAAATGAGCTATCAGATAAAAACTTGTTGCTCTAAGATCCGATTAAATGGCCATCCTCATAACTGTTTTCATGAAAGAAACATCTTATCATATGCTTGTAGCAAACTCAATTCCATCAGCAAATGGAGCAACACAGTGCCAGTAATATTCCTAGAAAAATCTACTAATACTAAAAACTGCAAATTTAGATATCTACACAAAAAGCATGGACAGAATTACATTTATATGGACTTGATTGTACTGAAACAAAGACTGTATTACCATAATCTGGGTTCATAACAGTGGCCATATTGGATGATGTACAGGTCATTGCTTATAAGATTTTTTATGTTTTTATTTACAAGTTTTTAAAAGTAAATGCAACCATATCAGAATTATTTGATGCAGTAGAAAGAACTTGAAATTAGGATGCTCTCTATTAAATTGGTCAAAAACAGCACAACAAAGTTTACACACGTCTTGTATATGGCTACAAAATGGACAACTAATGAACCAAGTTTAGTGAACGTCCAAGGCAAGAGACATCAACTTGCATGATACGATGGGCAAGCTCAAATTAGGCTTGGGCAGGCTCAAGTCTGAAAGGTACTTGCCCATGGAAAAGTCTAAAAGATTCACAGAGGGAGAGAGAAGAGAGAGGGGTCATTTTTAGTTCATAATGCTTTATGTTATGCAGATTTATACTCTGCAATCTTGCCAAATGAACATATATTAGAACCTTTAGTCAGTTTTTCATATGCAAAAAAACCCTAAAATGAGCTGTTTAGTTAAAATTTAACATAATTTCAAGAATAAATCCTGTATTTTATTTGAGCTTATATTTTAAAAACTTTTTCTGTGATATACACCTCTCCCTCAATAACTCGCACACATTGGGGTCCAAAAACATAGATCGCACTATAAGTGAGGGCACGAGTTACCGAGGGACCTAAAATAAACCAGCTAGACATCCAGAGAACCGCGGGGTTTGGGGACTGGGCTGTTTAATGACTGAATCCTCGTTTATAATCGCGTCGAGATAACTGTGAATAAAGCTCTTTTTCCGATGAAGTTGTTCATTATTCTATTTAATTACATTTATTTTCAAAATGTCCAACATTTGAAAAATCAATAACATGATTTCAACTGTTTCAACAACCAAAACACGGTACATGAAAACATTTGTGTATTACATCACTGCTTTTTGTTTTGTTGATTATTCTGGTTTCCAGAGCAGTGTATGTAGTATTCTGCGAAACAAGAAACCAGACTAACTGTTGATGCACTACCAAACAAGATAACTTTTATCACAAAAAACATCATTTCGTGAGACAATCGTCTACGTCGAAACTCAATTTTTGAATTGTTCAATTAGTGAAATATTGATGCTGTGATTGCATTGCAAGGAACAGTGAAACTTCTTATCATTCAGGAATTCTCTGAAACTCGTTCTCCCCACAGTAGTCTGTATTTATGAAACAAAGCTCTTTATTTTATGATGTACTCATTTTGCTTCGTTGCCTTGCTATCTTTAATCACAGTTATGATTGTGTATGTTAATTTAAGGAAGTTTAATTAGATTACATACACAATAACATAATAACATTTATTACAGTGTTTGATTGATCAACTGAAATGAGTTACCAACATACGACCGGGACCGCTTATTCTAAAGAATGTAGGATTTGTATGCCTTTTAACTTTTTTGTTTATTCCACCTCTTTTATTTGATTCAAAAGACATAATTAATGTGATAATAGAAAAGGAGGCCCACTTTTTATTTAGTGCAACAATACAACAAATGCTTCCTCTAGTCCAATATCAAAACACGGTCAGCACTTAATTAGGTTCTCAGAGAAAAGCTCACGGACATAGCCGTTACGGTAGATTAGCACATTTTATATTTAATTACAAGAGGACACATTGCATTTATGATGATTACACTTAAACGGAACTAAAAAATAGAACTAGAACACAAATTTTAATTGATTAGAAAATTTATTTAATTGGTATTTATTTATTAAAGTACTGCCTCTACAAGGCCTAAGTGACATTTTCATTTATCGAAATTTCCTTGAATATCGTTAATTATGGTGTACTAAGAATGTCATTTGGAAAGAAAATGTAATTAATTTTATTACTTCTTTTTAAAGTTGATATTTCATAATGTTGATTCAAATTTCCAGGTCCTATCTACCGTTTTCAACGATAAAACGAGCAATATATCAAAGTTTCCATTACCAATTTTGATCGCGATTTTCTTCAAGTTCAACAAATAGGGATCAATGTTTTGGTATTTTCTGGTTTAAAAAGTGGGATCCAAGCCTGACCCTGTGTTGTAAGTCGGTACGCAAGTTATCAGGGCACGAGTTATCGAGGGAGTGGTGTACTGTAATATTTTCATGCAAAATCATATCTCCCAATGGCATCTTCAGTTTTCCAGTCTGCTGGAGCAATCAGACAAAAAAAAAATTTGTCAAGCTCTACTTCGACCTGGTGGTTTATGAGATAGTTATAAAAGGACTTGTAAGGAGTATTACAGTATCCACCAAGCAAATGGAGACACTTGCATCTGTTACACTTTTTCTATCTTACACTGCCTTCTTGATTATAATTACAAGCCCAGAAATAATGAGAAAGGATAAAGTTTCCAAAAAAAAATCTTATTTACTTACCTAACAAGTTTGGCAAGAAATCCGGCACTGCAATTTCTGGCACTTGACCAATGTCAGGAATATAAAAGTAATTATCCATCTGCTGCCTCTGCAACTCCTCCCGCTGTACAATGGTACTGGGAGCCTCTGCAATCCGCTCTTCCTCCTCCTCCAGAATTGTCCGTGTCTTGGTCACCACACCAAGAGGATCCAACATTACATACTTTTTGTAACTGTAACAAGATAACAGGATCAATGTCAATTGGGCATTATGTTATAAACTGAAACTAATACATGTCTTGGGGTGAACAAAGATTAAATTCAAAGGTTAGACACCTTGCCTTTACATATTTTATGAAAAAGAGTTTACTTGTTTATGACAATATCAAAATGTATCTTAATATTATTTTACTTCAGAGGTACCCCCTACTATAAGGCCCTTCTCAAAACATCCCACCTACACCAGCTCTAACCATTAACCTCTGTACCCAACTGGTACCTGTACAATTATATTGTTGTCCCATTCATAATAAACTATCTCTCATATATGAATCATAGGTAGTCAATTAGAAAATCCTTGTATTTTTTCCACTGTAAGCTAGAAAAAACTTTGGATGTATAATGAACATTTTGAACTACCTTCAAGTGTGAGGTTTTTTTTATTACATTTCAACTTCATGTCTACATGTCATGTCATCATTAGCAGCAATATAAGCATTCTGCTATGTATATTTGATTTATAGTGATTTTTGTCCATGATGGTATATAGCACTGTTTACAATTAAACTAGGTTTTTCCATTGGATTGCTTCATATTCTTTTACAACATTTGTGTTGTTGAACTCACGATACAATTCAAGAGGTATTATTTATTCAAAATAATTACTAAAGTGCTCACTGACTTTTCGATTAAAACATTACTTTGGATTTTATGAACTCATTCAAAGACTTTTTGGATTGAATCATTGTGTTATATCAGGACATTTAAGACCACTGGAATTCATTCAGAACATTCCTATGACATTTAGGCTTATTTGGAATTTAATTCACAATACTGTAAGAGTCTACTGAATGTCCACTTTGTACTGTAGGGAAATAAACTGCTTGTTGATTTTACTTACACTTTCTTTCTGTTACATATTTTAAGATATAAACAGTAGTAAAAAATCACTGCAGGCAGCTGAAACAACTGATTTCTTCAATTTTTTTAAAATTCATTTCAAGGTTTCAAGACTAATGTTAAAAATTTAAACAGACATTTCACTGACTGCTGAACTGTTCATCAAATGTTATTTTAAAGACCTTAATCTGTCCCTTGCACATGTAGCCAAATGTTCATCTGTTAAAAACCTATTGAATTAGGAGTTAAATCAATCAATACGTAATGTGAATTCTAGTTTAAATTATGTAGCCATGTCTGTCTGAAAAACTGATGCATGAAACAACATTTGCATATCAAGACATAAATGTTCTGAAAACCATTCATAGAATGACTGCTAATGCCCATTGTTTTAGAAGAAAAAAATAGTCTAACTGGAAATAAATTGTTTGGGAAGCAATGTGCTACATTTGTTAATTCTGCATGATTCTGAAATGTTTTAATTGGTATGTGGACCCATTACAAACTTTTGAGATCACCCCCTTTCCTTTCCCTTAAACATTCCCAATCTCTGCACTTACGGATTTTCTGTAGTGTTGAATAGAAGAAGAGAACTAATAGAACGTATATCTTTTGGAAGACCTCCTAATCCTTCTCCTCTCATTTCTTCATTCTTCTTCTTTTTCCTGTTTACATGTACATTGAAAAACTGAAGTTTTTCTTTCAATGTTGTATCATCCACCACAGAATGCTTAGATGGCACTCTGTAACTATGCCGCTTAAATTCCAATGCAGTATTTCTTTTGAAAAGAGTATTATAGATTTCAACATCATCTTGTGAAGGATATTTTGCTGAGGCAAACACTTTTGTTGCCTTATTACTTCCTTTTAATTTATCTACTTTTGCTTGAGCAAGACTGACTCTATCATTAATTTTGTGTAGTCTAGCATGATTGTCAGCAACACGGGTGTGGATTCTTGTGAAGATCTGATTGGCAATCTTGTCCAAATATTCAAGGGAATCAACTATGTGATGGATAGTCTCTTCTCGCCGCAAATCAGGAGGAATACATGGTATGTTGAATGGCTGAATACTCATGGTGGGCATCTGCAAATGGTCTAGAAAAAAAAGTAAGAAAAAATAGTTAAATTAATATGCTTACAAAAATCTAATACCTAAGCTAAACTTCTGAACAAATTTTACTGCTAACTGGTCTGATTATCAAGTCTAAGAACAAGCTATACATATAATAATAATACTGACTTTAAAAAATCACAGTTTCTGACAAACAATGCATTAAACTGAGGAGGACTAATTCCAATGGTACATTCTATACATGACCATACACAGTTTTAACACAGTGCCGTGCAGTTTATGAACCAAGCAAAGTCACGAAATGACCATGTGGTTTCATTACAGTTGGGATAGCTCATTAGGTGACAAGGATTTTCTACAATAAAAAATTAATAATCTGCTTAAAATCTAGCACTGCTATGGCCACCCTGGTAACCCTGGTCCTGACACCCTTGCAACCCTGTGCAGTCTTGAAATGATGCAGTGTGTATTATACCATCCATCACAGTCCTTCATGTCCCATTTATGCTACCATAGCTAAATAAAAGTACTATCATAGATGGCTGCAGTTGAAAATCTTTGCAAGGGATGAGAAAGATAGCATTGCAAGTGACAGGGATAATCCATACAGTGATAAGAAAACACAAAATTCATGCAGCTCAGTTTAACTTAACAATGAAAAAATTTCATCATTTGTACAGACAAAAATACATTCAAAACCAATATTAAAGATGCAAATCAAACATCAACATGGTTATGTAAAGTTCTATTTTTATGATTTGGTGAATATGTGGGTCTAGTTTCCGTTATTTTTAATATATGAAAACTTCTTTGACAATTCTTAAGATAGAGCAAGATATGTGTCTATTAGGTAAACTTTACATTTCAAGATAACTGTTGATTCGAAAATCGAATACGCGAAAGATATCAGACTTCTTCATATTATGACTGGATAATAAATCATGTCAAGTGATGACGTCTACGTTTTCTTTTTTAATTGTAGCTTGGACTGCTCCACAGCATTCAAACAGCTGTTAAATAAAATAAAGCAAGCGTATTTTGCACAGGCACTTGATTCTGGGGTAAAGTAATGTGTTAATTGGTGAGTGTACACATTACTTTACCCCAGAATCAAGTGCCTGTGGTATTTTGTAGTTTTTTTTTTAAAACGTTGAATGCAGTAAAACAATGTTAGTATATTTCATTATTACTGCTGTTATCATAAACTACTGTCTTTTGGTGCCATACCTGAACTCAATTTACGGTCTGCCTTCGATGAGTTGGTCACGGGACACTGGACTTTCGCAACGTTATTCACAAGTTTTTTCAAAATCCCGGAAGATTACGAGCCAACTGATGAATAAAATCAATATAATAGTTGGAGTAATATTTTAAGATATTCCTGCTTCATGAATGACAATATCTCGAACTGAAGAAAAAAAATTAAACCCATAAAAACGATCTCGACATTATTTTCTTCCAGCATCTACTCCTCCCATCTTTGGAAGTACACAATCATTCGTGACGTATACAGAACTTGTGTTCTAAATAATTTAAATTCCGAAGCCGAGGCAGTACGTGTATGTACACTATCCGTTTATTCAAGGACAATGTCATATACTTTTGATCTTCCCTAATCAAACTGATTTTTAAAAGTGCTATGTTTACACCATTTATACATTGTAGTTGTTTTTAATTTTTGTTTCCTTATGTTTCAATAATTGTAGCACTTCAATAACTCCATTTATTGCAGTATAATTTAAAACTATTCATGAATCCGATTGTGGGATCAATATCGCTGTTTTGGACTCTGGCCACTAATTATTTAAGGCAGTTACAGATCTCGAAGTCGGTGGGTGGGCGAGGAAACTTCACAAGTTCGATGTTGATCAAATCGATCAGTTCTATTTAGACATTATGGGTTTGCAATCTACATTCAAGATTTACTTACCTCCTAAACTCAATGGCTCGACAACACACAAAACTACGCAACTTCGAAACTGAAGATTTGACAACTGAAGTGCTCCAACACATATGGGCTAATTTCCATTTATCATAAGCACATGTTAACATATCGTTTATGAAAAAAAAAAAAAAAATTTTTCTTACTTTAAATTACAACCAAGACAGACTGAGCTTAGCAAATCATTAAAATAAACACAGTAATGGAACTAAGTATTTGAAACTATTTTGTTACTGTTAACGTACAGACGCGGCCTTACAGGTGGTCGGCGTATGGACAACCTCCAAAATTGTGTAGTCAGTCGTCAGAGAGCAGAGGCGCTTACTTAGCGGCAATGGTGTAGAATGGTGTGCTCAATAAACTATGCACTCTTTCACTCAAATGGAACAAGTGAAGGACACGAATTTGTTAAACAGCAAGCCACTTTAACAATCTTGTCAATAGTTGGAACACTCTCTCCATGTTTCAACTTAATAAACTCAATGGGGACGATGCCCTAAAAGATTCGGAATTTTCGCAACACAAGACCAATAATACGTTCCACATGAATTCGAACTGATGCAATTTTTCTGGTTTTCTCAACTTCTAGTGGATGTAACTGTGTTTTTCCTTGTGTAAATGTAGGGATGGCTAATTCAGCTAGATAAAAGCGCACATTATCTTCTGCGTTGAAGCCTCTGTCAACCATCACTATGTCACCTGGTAATAGATTGTTAAGAACTCCTGATTTTTCTGTTATATACTTATCAGAGGTTCTACCTCCCCATCCATCAGAAATGTAACAACACCTTGAGGGGCAATGCCTATTGGATATTTCACAGTCTGGTTATGTTTGTAATTGGAATATGTGTACACTTTGTTCAGAGCACCACTTGGCTTCTCTGTAAATAATTCAAAACAGTCTAGCACAACAACAACTTTCTTGCCAAACTCTGTTCTGAAACACAGAGGCATTGTTTCCCTCAAGTGTTCTCGATTTGGCCATTGCACTAGAAAGCCTAGTCAAATGTAGAGTACATCCAGAGTATTGTGAAAACTTCTTTGCACAGTAGATAAAGAAACGGTCAAATGATTGGCTATGTCTTGGAAAAGATAATTTATTCGAAGTTTCACAAGACACAATAGAAATTCATTTTCTTTTGACAGACTCTTACTGTTGTTACTCATATGTCTCTGTATTAAATTAAAGACTAGTATTAATACACCATAATTGGGCAATCCCATGTAAAATGCTACTTGTTCAGAACTGTCAACGTAAGGTAGAAGATTGTAGGTTTTGTTTGTCTTAAAACTTTCGCATTCTGTCTGTGCACTTAAAAGATTTGGATCTTTTCCCCATGCTCCTCTGCCCACCAGCTGAATTCCCTTTGCTCTTCTGCCCACCCGCTGAAGCTATTGATTAAGATACCTTTTGCGGAAATGATGCTTCAGAAATATTTATCTCGATGAAAAGGAAACGAAGCAGCCCATTTTAATAGAACAAAAACTTGAGCAAACTTCAGTCAAGAAATGCATGAGTTTTGTACTGGGCCATGTAGCAAACACAGTAATTGTATCTTTTCAAACGTTAACATTGTTGTCTACTTAAAAGGAATCACTGGTCAGTGGTAATGTGTGGCTCTCAGGAGACAATGGAAATTAATATTCAACCCTAGGGTTATGTTGGGTGATTGTCTGAGGACAAAGCGGAAATATAATGTTAATTGTTAACATAAGATTTCCCGGTTGTGGTAAGCAGCAGGGAGGGTGAGCAGACCATTTTTAGGAGGGTTTTTTTTAAAAAAAAAAAAAAATAATGCTTCCTACGAAAATGACACACAAGCGTCGATAACACTAAACTGAGACCTCTAACCGACCGAGACCTCTAACCGGGTTAGTGGATTTTTGTTATTTTTTTCTCTTAACGTTATGTGTCAAATTTTTATGAATCCTCGTTTACCGACCCGGGACACTCACTGTTGGTCCTTCCCTCCCTGATGCTGTTGCGACGCGGTTAGGTGGCAGGTCTCTTGAGACCTATTCGATATCGCGACCGAAGACTGTGCAAATTTATCGTGATAAATCCATGAGGAATCGCTTGCACTTTTGAGAAGAAGTTTCTAAACTTAATCATATTCATGTCTGCTGAACACCAAGTCTGGTGGATGTTTCCTAGCATATGAATATCAGCTCCATTAAAAACAACTAAAAATTTACCGTTATCTCTGATCACTTTAAGTATCTGCGTGTATCGTTGAGTAACATAAATAATATCGATGTTTTTATGCCTTCCTCGAGGGAATATCCAAGCTGGATTTGATTGTTTGTCTAGCATCACGTCATCGTAAACTACGAGATTATTAATAAATCCATCGGGATCATCTACCAATGGTGCATCGTTGATGTCGGTGATAAAATCAATAATATCGTTTCCCGTCCTCGTCCAACAACTTTGCATTTTCATTAAAATCTTTAAGCACGTCGTAGCATCGCTGATCATCTACAGATGGTGCGAATAAATACAACTTGTCCCACTTGAGCCATCTCATCAAGTTAAGCAACAATTGCGTCTTACCAGACCTGAATGGACCTATATAATTGATCTGATAGAATCTGGTAGCTCTGGATGATGCTTGACTGGCTCTTGCTTTCGTGTCGCTGAGAAATCACTGATATCCATGTTGTAGGAATATATAATTATATGAATTTATATTGTGTTCGATGCAGAGCACCCACCACAATCAGTGGATTAGAAACAATCACGACGAGGAATAAAAAAGTGTGCACTTACAGGCAAGTGTGCAAACTGTGGTACAAAAAATAAAAATTTATCTCTCATGCAACAGGTGGAGATATCGCTGCTTCACTGGGAAAATTACCAGGTGCTCCATGGGCTAAGTATCCTGGCGAGAAGCATCTTTCTTGATATCCGACTTGACGAGAAAGACCTGGAGAGTATCCATTATCACGTTCATGATGTCGCGTATAAAAATCCAGATCTACATCAATGACATATTGCAGACGTGAAGTTGATTCACACTCTAAAGTCTGTAAAAAAATAAATCTCTCAGAGAATCGCTTGCTAATATTTTGATAAGATCTGCGATGAAGGGTAAACTAGTGCTAGGGGCCGGTAAATAATCATAGATAACTATTATATGGAGTCAATTTATTATAGCCCAAGAGGATATTGAAGGGGAAGAGCAGTGATTAGTAAACTTCCTGATGCAGCAGGTGTCGAATGTTCTGTTGCTGCAGACTGGTTAGCACGACAGGCAATATGGCAAATTTATCTACCACCACCTAAAAAATTCAGTACGCACATTTTGATGTCAACACTCCCAGTGAGGTTCATCAAGCAGATATTTTGTTTTTACCACATGATACTATTAAAACTGTTAGACGTCAATCGTGCATATACAAATACACTTTGACTGTCGTTGATGTTGCAAGTAGATATAAAGAAGCAGAACTACTATCAACAAAGACAGCAACTGAAGTTGCATCTGCGTTTGAACGAATTTATCGACGACGGCCCTTGCGATGGCCACAGTTGCTACAGATTGATCCTGGCAAAGAATTTCTTGGTGCAGTGACATCTCTGATGAAACAACATAACGTCTAAATCAGATGACCGCTCCGGCGGCCTAGTGATTAGAGTGTCCACCTCGGATGCGGGAGGTCGTAGGTTCAATCCCCGGCCGAGTCATACCAAAGGCTTATAAAAATGGTACTAACAGCTGCCTCGCTTAGCGATCAGCATTAAGAGGTTAGTGTTCGACCTGGTGCCGGGATAATGTGACCGGGTGGGACATCATGCTACATGTCTGCGTCATGATGCCTCAGTGCATATCCTAGAGTCCAGGGAGATTTGTCGATCGTTAACGCACTCCCAACAACATCCAAAGGAACAACAATATCATTTAATACAAGTTCGAATCTCCATGGCCGACAAAAAAAAATATTTTTCTATATAAGTAGGGGGACAGCCGGGATCAGCTGAGATGGTGTGAATATAATATGAAATCCAAACGTGGTGTATGTAATCGATCTGTGCTAATTGCCTGACTAGACATAATTCCTGGGAGGTCGGGTCGCTCAGATCGTCCTCTGAACCTGCAAGAATGTCGTTTGGCAATCTTGTGGTTCACTGGAGGTTGTGTCTGCGCTTAAATTAGCACTGATCAATACAAATGCATGTTGGACGTAAATAATATATGAGCACCATCAGCTTATGGTAGCAGATGTCTGTATATAAATAAAGTATATACTCCCGGGAAATACTACCAATGGGTATCACCTGCGCCCAGCTATCCCTTTTGTGCCGTCCATGCATTACGACAAAAAATAGGAATGGAAATATATTTTTATATTTTAAACAGATATTTATTATATAATGAATCACGAAAATAATGCGATTATCTCTGCAATTAAAAAATTACATGTCTCCACCACCGGCGGAGGTGGGGCTGTATAGCTTTCTGATCAACTTGACCCTGAAAAAATCATTTTGGGTGAATTTTTTTTTTTACTTTCCTTGACTTCGTCCGATCTGATATAAACGTTTCGTCAAATATTTCACTCTTAAATCAAGAAGGTGTTCGTGCTGGTCAGTAAGTCTAAAATGCATCCTTGACAACAGCGGATTATGACATCGTAGATAAACCGGATTAACAGGTACTAACAAAATCAAAAATCCAGGTGGAGCTTGAGAAGTAAATGAGTATAGGATATATCCCTGATGTGCCTGCTTAGATCTTTCAAGATCTACTTGATAGCTACCATCGATCGCATCACACACCAGATTGACTGATGTGATCGCGACAACACCTGATGATATATGACGACCACCACCGTCTGGATCATTGTTATGTTGGAGCGTAGTCGGAGGAGGGGATATTTTTCATAATATCGTTGACTATTTTTCCCGCTCGTCTTCTGTGCTAACTTCCGGAAAATTAAACGTTGGAAGATCTGCTTCTGTGATCGAATATTTGTTTAGGAATAATTGTTTATGTGAGTATTTAATGCCACGCTCAATAAATTCACAGCAGGCTTCAATCACCAAATGAATAGTGAATTGACGAAACAGTCTCGAGGTCAAATGCAACGTGGTTCAGGTACTCTATTTGCTTGATGATTTTCTCCCTCACATAATCGCTAACGGGGGCATACTCGTTGATATAGAGGGCGAATTACTGGTGTAGTGTGTCGCTCATTCGTTTGTGCTTGTGATTAATTTCATCGAATAATACTTTGATATCATCTTCGGTATGTGGCCTCTCGGAGATGACATATTCCCATCTCATTTCAACGGGGAGAGCTTTGCCGTCAGGAGTGATTTCAACTCCAATAACAGTGAAATTACCATTAATGGTGGGGTTAGCTTCTTTTCCTCTCCACAGCTGAGAACTCTTATAATAATCTGGAGTGCTTTCCAGTTACGCAATCATTTTTGAAACATAATCAAATCGTTGAGGACGCGGTGGTGCTGCAGGTGTTGGTGGTTGTACTTCTGGCCATCATAACACAGTTCGGATCGACGACTGATATATCGACGCTGTAGCCAGGCGTTGATATTTCTAACGCGGCAGATAACGTTGGCTCATGAGCCGTGATAGCGATCTTGGATTCTTTTCCTGTGATATATTTGATTCTGAGCTGGAACTCATCATTGATCTGTTCGATTTGATAACTGCCTGTAGGTATGCCCACAACATTCCAGTCAGGTGTTCCATCAGGTTTATTTTTATAAGCAAATACCAGTGAATTACTTGCTTGCAACCCACCAAATGACTTTGCTCTAATATTTGGCCAGCTGTGATATACTAGCAATTGTGATAGTGCTATTTCCTTCGCTGGAATTGCTGTTGGAAAGCTAACGTCAAACTCAGGCTTGTTTGACGTTGCTGACGTTGCTGATATCATCGTGGTTGCTGGTGGTGTTGTATTAACGACGATTTGTTCTAGTAATTCTTGCGACATTATTATTTAAATCAGGAATCTAAATCCATGTCTTTGTCGGAGACAAGGAGGATTCTAATCCTTCTAATCCTTGACAGTGTCCTTGTCTTTAGACAAGGAGGTTTGGTTTCCAGTTGCTTCATAGTAAACCTTAATCATTTCGTCGAACTCCTGATCGGATATTATTCCATCACTGAGACCTGATGAAATCAGCTATGATAATTTGGCATGTGCGCGTATTGTCGCTGATAACTCAGCCGCACACGTAGATAGCTTTTTATGCGATGATATTAAGAATACCAGCAACATCAGTTATAACGGCAACACCAATTCCTATTACTGATGCTATTATGTATGTGGCTGATAATGATTCGATTATAGTTGCCGTTCCAGCAAATACGGAGAAGGCAGAATATGCAGTTATGTCAATAACAACGAGATGTCTGCGGTATTTGTTTTATCTGTATGCGCATCAATGATATTTTTCAATTGTGTCTGCCACAAACACGATTGCTCGTATCTGAAACGTTGAACGTCAATTGGGATTACGGGTAATAGGTTCATTGTATAAATTGCTAAATTTTAAGTAGATGGTAGTTTGGCGACGAATTCAAGACACCAATAGTACAACATAACGAAGCCTTTTTCTTCGGGTTCCACGACGAATGTTCCCTCGTCGTTTTGCTCCAATATCACCTATATGGGTCCAGAAGATCTGTTAACTGGATAACGCCGTGAAACTGTGGTAACTATTGTAAATGTTGTAACACCGATTACTGAGAACGTGTACATGCCGGTAACCTCAGCGGTATGTTTAATGGATGTATTGAGTGATGTCCATAATGCTGATCCAAACGCTACTGTACATACTACACCATCCATAATCTTTTGATGTCAGAGAGTTTAATGTCGATGACTGCTGTATTTCCAAAAAATTTATTAATAGTTCTATTTGTGTTTCTACAAAAATTTGTAAACGCGATTACATGATTGGCATATTCAGATCTAAACGTTGTCATTCCATCATTGATTGTTATTAAACAGGTCATCATCGGGATGTTGCTATTGTCGACGTATTTCTTCGTTGCAGCGTCATCGTTTGATGCTGGTTCTGTCAAATTAGCAATGATATTTCCGCCCATGTTGAGATTGCCAGTCATTGCATCGCCAGTTTTAGCAATGCATTTACTGATCTCAGTTTTGATGTGGAGTTGTTGCTGTGCACGTATTTTTTTGTTCCCACACCATCGTCTGATTTTGGTTCTCTCACATTAATAATTGTGTTTCTGCTCATGTTGAGATTGTCATAATATCTCCAATTCTTCTGATGTGTCCAGTAGTTTCTCCCATGAGTGTTAGAATTGATTCCTCCGAGTTTTTAATTTTACCGTTTTTAGCAAACACCACTAAATTATCTTCGGTCGCATTTGGAACCCGCAGAATAATATCTATCAACGGGATATTGATCGTCTTTAACAACAACTTCATTTTGGTCCACATCTGCGAGACGCAAAAGATCAGCGAGTTCATTCTTGACCTCATTAAGGGTTGCATATTTGGATAAGTCACCTTGAGGCTTGCCCTGATTAAGACTCAGAGCAGCTCTTCCGTAAATATCTACCATATTATACTATGACCTATTTAAAACGTTGGACGACGATGCTGTCTGGTGGTATACTCGTGCACGACTTTATGAGGCGGTGCCCCTGACGATGTTGACACAGAGTCGAGGGAAGCGAGTACTTCACGGCCACATATTGGCGGATCAGTTATTGTCTGTGTTGGTAATGTTGACTACCAGATCGGAATGCTTTGCACTTTGCCGACATATCTTAAAAATTCTTTTGGTGGCGCCAACCCATACAAATCAAAATAAACAACTCCACGTGAATCAACCGAACATGCAACTCAGTGAGTGCCTGGACCAGGACTTCCATCGATATTAAATGATACCGGTTTCAACACGGTTTGGTTGTTTTGTATATTGATCACGCATAAAAACATCTCTGAAGTTTTTGATGTTTAATTTCTTAGCAGCATCAAGTAAATCAAAACTGGACATATTAAGTATGTTTAGCGAAGTGTCCCGGGCAGTCTTAGATCCCGACCGTAACATGAATGAGAGGTTCCTGGCAGTCTTATATCCTTTTTTGCAAGTCTTTATTCCGTGTCCTGTTCCTTTTTTTTAACGCCATCCCAGCGGCAGTTCCAACAGCACCAAGTGCAGCTGCTTTTGAACAGCTGGGGCTGCAGCGGCTATCAACGCTGGTATAGTTGCAAGATGTGGAAATATACCACCTGTCTTGGCAATGTCTTTAATGGCACCCGCAGCAAAATTAAGTCTAACACCGGTCTTTGATAGTTTGGCGTTATTGAAGTGCTTGAGTTGATGTTCTGTCAGTGACAGTTTATTTGGACCCTTCGGATCGCTTGCGATCTGTGCTGATTTCAGCAATATTTTTATTCCAGAATTCTTTTTTAATGTTGATTCTAGCTATTTAATCTGACCAGGAATCAGAGTAACATTAACATGATGATATTACATTATAATATCATGGGTGATTTAAATTGTGATCGTACACTTGGGATCGATTACATGTTTTCCACTGGGGCATCAATGTCTCATTTGTCCACCAACACCTTCAAGCAACATTGTTTTGTCTGAGAGCATAACAGCGATTGATCTGTAATTAGCAATGGCTTCTCTTGCCACACGAACTCGAAAGTGTATATCAACGGCAGATTGCCTAAATAAATCCAGGTGTTCAGCGAAAAGTAATAGATCGGATGCAGCGTTGTAAAATCTAGTTGTGATATTTGTAGACCAGAATCAACATTTTGATCACGTCCCATGAATGTCATCAAACGATGATATGCACATGCAGCATGATTATTCTCAAAATTCAGTATTATGTCCTCAGCTGGTTCTTGATACCCATTTATTCTCACTGAAACTTCAGTAACACCAAGTTTGTCAAATATCATTGTCCTGCGTTCTTGTGAGTTTACTCTTTCAGTATCTTGGAAAGCAACAAATACATGTCACGGTGCAGAGACACCTTGCTGTGATGCTATCTGCCATGGGAATAAACCATTAGTGGTACTTTGAACACTATCTGTAGTCATCGTCAACCATGATAATGTTGATTTACCACCTAAGTCCATAAAAGAGAGCAGCCGTTGTTCTCCAGCGAGTGATGGTATCATTGTTGGCATCCACAACGAAAGTTTTGTTAGTATTACTTTGCCAACAGGGCGCCAGGTTGCATCATCGTCGGTGGCATTTTTTTACAAGTACAACTATATGTTTGGCTCAAAAATAACCTTTCTGACGTTTCTGAAAGAACCAAAGATATGTGACAGTGGAATTACACATGAAAATCTTCTACTTCCACCCTTCAGCATTGATCAACGTGCTGTGAATCCTAAGTTGAATTCTGGACTAGCACCATTAACCACCGGAACCACATCAGCGTCAGCGTTGTTGGCATTGTTTCTTGGTCGCCTTATATCATAATGTTTGTTGTCAGTGTGGTCAGAAGTATCCTTGACAAACATCATTGACGGACCAGCTGATCTTGAATAATCATCGGAATGTCTTGCTAGACCCAATATCGACGGGCAACTTCGACGTTTTCCAGACATGATTCAATGTTTCTTACGGCGATGCTGTTGGTGGCACTGTTGACAAAACGCCATGATGCCATTATTAACAAAACCAACTCTAACATTAGCTCCATATTCAGTATCTGTTTTTAGAATTTCACCTTCTACTTCAGTAAATGCGTCAGCAGGTAAGAAATATCTGCTTGTATCCTGAACTTGCAGCTCAATTCTTCCACGCTGATTTGGCTCTCGTGCATCATACAAATAATATTGATAATCATCTTTGAGAACTGGCCTATCCATGTCAAATGCGGGATCAGATACACTCTTGAACATTATTATACTTGTTATCGTCTAACATGAAGATCACTTCCTGCTATTAGACTAGCAGTTATATTTTTTCTTCTTATGATCCTGCCAGTGGCAGGGGTACACCAACCAACGCTACTAGTTTTTGATATGCAGCTTGATTTATTATTTTACTAACATTTGCAGGCATAACTTCGGTGCGGGGCAATTTTACTGGTTGAGGTCGGACCGCTGGCGGTATGCGTATTAATCGTGCTAGTCTATCCTTGATTGCTGAGAATGCTTTACTAGCAACATCACCAACAGCACCAATACCTTTATCACGAATAACGTCAATAGCTTTCATTCCCAGTTGCTTTGCAATCGGTATTGCTTTTGGGGCTATCCTTCTGAATAGACCCTGAACGATATCACCGAGTCCATCCCCGTAGATCACTTTATATGTTGGTAATCGCGAATTAATCACCCTGACCATTACAGGTCCACGTTGAGCATTATGCATGATCATATTATTTTCTTGTTACTGATCTAACTGCATCAATCACTGCAGTAATCATCAACGATTTCATTGATGAGGGACCGATAAACATTAATGTCCATGATACTGCCTGTAAATAATCTCTGACAAATAGCAACTGCTTCATTAATGATTTCTAGGGAATTATTGCCGATTCGTCTTGCGCAGTTAAAATGTCTAGTCTATCAACATCGGCAACGACGTTATTGGGACAAAGTTTATCAAGGCCATCGTTGGACAAACCACTTCCAGTGTTGTTTTTTTATTCTTTACTACTTGTTATTAAGTCTAATTTCATTTCTTGTTCTTTTTGTTTTTTATACTCGTTTACTTCCTGGGTAAACTTAGCAAAATTTTCATCATCAGGTCTGACCTGTTGAATATTATGAGCGGCGCGATATACACTTAAAATACAATTGCCACGTTTTATAGTTTTAACATATTTGGGTTTTACATAATTACGTATTTTATCGTATCCATACGCAGCAATATCTTTTATTAGGTTTGGATTCCTGATAGCGGCAATACCTGACGGCGTAAATTTATCTATTACATTCGTAATTTTTGGCGGCGGCTGAATTTTAGGTTGTGGTTGAGGACGTTGCGAGAGTGGTGGTCAAGTTGTTTCGTCTGATTCTTCTTCCTCAATACGAGGATGGCAATATTTTGGAAGATAACATATCTCCCATTAACGGATTTATTTTAGCATCTTCGACTTGTTGCACAAAATTTTCCAAATCATTTTTATATTTATCAATGATTTTAGATATATCACGTGATTTTCGAAATATAAAAGGAATCCAATTTCTGAAACACTGGCGGTGTTTGGATCTAACAACTTATCACGATCTGAATATCCTGCTGCGGCAACAGCTACAGGGTTTTCTCGAAGTATTTTACGACCTTCTTCGGTTAATCGGGCTGGTGGTTTTGGTTTTGGTTCTGGTTTTGATGCAACAGTATCCTTCACATCGCGGATCTTCTTGTGAACTATGTAATACCCTCAAGTATTTGTTGTATTCCTTCTTGTAATTGCGGTTGAGAAGCATCTATTTCACCTGGAAGTTCTTTCGGAATCTTTTTCTTTTTTTGTTTGTTTAGTTCCTTCTGCAATTTTTCCAGTTGCTTTAGCGGTTTGCTCCAGCGTGGGAAGAAACGCTTTCGTAGCCCTTTGACTGGTTCAAATAACTGTTCTGTACCTTCTGCTAATTCCACCTGAGACTCCTGACGCTTTTGTAATTTTTGCTTGATAGAATCACGGACTGGAAGATATTGTTTAATTGCCTCTAGTCGCTGTCGAATTAGTTTAGTTGTGCGAGATTACATGGTTAAAGTAGGATCGCTCATTATTATTTGATATTATTAATTATTTAATTACTAACCGCGTCGACGACCAACAGTGAATGTCCTGGTGTTTTACACCAGGGTCAGTAATGAATTTTGACACGCAAGAAAATAACCCGGTTAGAGGTCTCGGTTTAGCGTTATCGACACTTGTGTGTCATTTTCGTAGGAAGCTTTATTTTTAAAAATAAACCTTCCTAAAGCTGATATGTTCACCCTTCCCTACTTTAGCGTTATTGACACTTGTATTTTCATTTTCGTAGGAAGCTTTTTTTTTAAAAATAAACTTGGTCTGTTCACCCTCCCTTCTGCTTGGTATGAAATGTTTTTCAAATGACACTATGGGGACAAATGGGAAATG
The DNA here is from genome assembly GCA_016617855.1 of Megalonaias nervosa. Lineage (NCBI taxonomy): Eukaryota > Metazoa > Mollusca > Bivalvia > Unionida > Unionidae > Megalonaias > Megalonaias nervosa. Next base: position 76,448 of record JAECUM010005782.1, read on the forward strand.
TGATATTTATTTTATGCCATCTGTACGTAGATGTTTATGCTTACAAACACGCAAACATACTAATAAGAAACACGTGGATTTTACCCTATTTTACTTTGAGTGTTCAGAGGAGACTAAAATTCACATCCCTAATTTTTGGGTAGTTCATCGTACTTGTGACAAAACCCTTTTTTTTCCCCCGAATTGCAGCGTTATTGCAAGAGGACGAGAAAAGATCTTTCGGGTCTTGCGTCCTCTTGCTGATGTTGCCGACTTTGGAAGCCATTGACGACATTTGGAGCGAAAAGGAAATCAAGCGTAACGGGAACTGTCGTCTAGTCGCTACAGTAATGGCTCACTGCAGTTCTTCAATTCCACAATTCTTCTGAAATATTATTTAGAACAAGGCACCGAATTTCCGACATAAATTATGAACATAGACAAAATCATTTACGTGAAAGTGGGAAGCGTTAAATTTAATACACGAATTATCAGGCTCTGCCTTTGAGTCGAATGCCTAAAACATCTGGAATAACAGAAATTGCTAAAGGCTATTTTCCACACTTTTTCAGTACATAAGCTAATTAATATGTCGGGCTTCCACATTGCTTGAAGTTCGCTATTAAGCCCTGACTATATGCACCCAGAAGAAACTAGAAGTATACTTCGCTTGACACCAATTCCACTCTTCAGACACTTTTGATTTTCAAAAAGAATTGTTAAAATATTTATGAGCAGATATAGAGCTTTTACGACGGTGTTATGGAAAATTTCGACAATTATTTCTGCATCAGGAAGGCATCGATTCCATGAAGGAAGCTTTTCGCTTTACCCATGCGTATGGATTAGTTTACCGAAAACAGTTCATGCCCTAGTAGAAACTATCCATCATACCAGCTTAGTCATATCTCTCTGTTAGCAGCCAATATTCAGCGAAAGCTTTGCGCCCGCTCTGTTACTTGTATGAAACTCAAGACAAGTCGATACAACATGCTAGAAACGGTGGAGAAAATAGAAAATTTGGGCCATTTCCGTGGATGTTTGGGGTTCAGAAAACCCATAGATCGTCTACGAATTTTAGTAGTGTTTATGTCATGGATGCCCAGCTTGTTTTCTTGAACCAGACCTGAAAAGTCCTGTCTCAGATTTCACCATGGAACAATGAATAAACATACCAGCGACACCAGATTTTAGAAATGCAAGCATACCAAGCAATAGAACTGTGGCAACACGACTACGATCCGCAGTTAAAAACCGATAAAAAATTAGATTCAATGCCGAAGAGTACGACATGGTGGTGATCGAACTTATAAACCCTCGAAATAGTTTGTTTGGTGGACGAACTAATGCTGCATATTTTTGTTAGAACTGGACGAATCTAAAAAAAGAACAAATCAAATACATTGATGTGCGTTCCTTGTATCCTTTGGTGTGTTATATATGTACTCAACTTGGAACACATTCGCCATTATGAAAGTTTGATCAAATGTAAAGTTTGGCACTGAGAAACTTGTACCATCCTGCTTTTTTTACCACATCCTTGTCACGGATAACTGATGTATCCTTTATGTTGTACATGGTCCGAAGCGGGTAATCAAGACCAGCCTTGCCGTCAAGATGATCAAGAACGAGCCTTGACAGAAAAGTGAGTGTTTAATTGTTTTATGCACTCAATCACAGACACCACTTTTTAAAGGTATACGAAATTTGTAACTTTTCTATAACACTGCAATATGAACAAGATGACGACGAATCCAGTGAATGAAATTTTGTTTCAGACTACTTCACTGAATTTCTGAAACCAAAGCAAGAAGTTAGCGGCTATCCTACTTGGTGTCAGTCTCCAGAAGATCAAGAGGCGTTCAAAGAACTGTACCGAACGCAAGAAGGCATCACTTTGGAACACGTGGAAAAGAACGAAGGAAAACGATCTTTTGCAATGTCATGTTGGATTGTTTGTTAGTGGGGAAATTGGCTCAACGTCCGATATTGTCAGGGACGGAATATCTGGTAAAATCAAGTCGATACTTCCAACGCGTCGACGACAAAGGATAAACCACTAAACAAGTTAAATTCATACTAGAAGACTTAATCTTAGTGAATTACGAAGAAGCCACATAGTTTACAACCTCCCCCACCCCCGACGAGTTTGTAAATGCCATAATTGTAACGTACGTGACGGCCTAATGACAGTTTAATATTGTATTTTGTCTTGGTACCTTTAGGAGATGGAGTCCTTAACTTTGAAACCGATAGATGCATGTAGATCGATCGCCCTGGAGGCTATCACCAACACATCAAAGAAGAGGGATTAGCAGCTTGGATTGAGGAACATACTGAGGACACTATTTTGAGTTTTGCTAGTGGTGTGCTAAACAATTACGGTTACCAGCGCCGAGACAAACAAGGACAACTTCATACCAGATGCACAGTAGAAGGACTGATATTAAACTATTGTTCCAGTCAAGTAATCAACTTTCACGTCTTTGCCTTAAAGTCAAGACAAGATAAAGACTTTAGCTTGAGAAAAGTTGGATCCTCATAAAATTAAGCGATGCAGCACGACCTTGCCTCTATGCAGTAGAACCTATGCGCTTTACTAGCGGAAGCGATTCCGTTCCTGTGCTTACCTTTGGATGTCATCCATACACCCTCAAGCTACGCTGTACACCACTAGCTTCTCGAGATTTACAAATCAAAGAAGAATGTACGTTTCCTGTATCTTTGCCAGGCTAATGTGACTTGAAAGTCGCATTCAGATCTTCAAAGAATAGCCTAAAGATCGAGACCGATTACCCACGGTCAAAACTTTAGCCAGTTCTGCATTTGCCTATTTGGGACAAGGATACCAAGTACGTTGTTTCAATTGAGGTGTGAAAATTCACGAATGGGAGTATACAGATTCAGCTTTCCAGGAACATGCCTGATGCTCTCCGTGCTCTCACTACCTTCCCTTGGTGGGCCACGATTATTATCCTCATGGATACTTTAGAAGAGAGGATCCGTAGTTTAACTCTCGAGTTGGCTAGAAAGAATTTACTGAGAGTTTGTATAAATTTTAAACCTGCTTGTCACGATTATTTGAGATTTCGTACGGACGTATTTCATGACTGGTCTGAAGTTTGACGTCCATTTACAGGTCAAAAATTCCTCGTCTGTCTAAACAAATCTAAAATGAAACCCCAATATAATTTACTTCTTTCCTTTACAACGCCATTCAACATGACTTCCTTGCAATGTCATGATCATGTCAAACTGATTTCGTACACAACATGGCATCAGATCTGCAAAAAATGCACATTTGTTAGACGCTGGTCTCAAAGAAGAGTTAAGACGCTTTACTTTGACAGCATGTCATCTACCTCAAGGCCCCATTCACATATAACATGAAACAACATGGAACAAACCTTTTTAAATAAAAATAAACAGAACAAACAAAAATATAAAGTGGTCTTTTGATCACTAGCTGATCGAAGAATCAATAATCAAGCCAAACAATAAATCATTCTGAAGTCAGGTGGAAATGGATCTTTAGGAAGCGACATTCGTTCACGTTTAAAATGGGATCAAAATGCTGAAGATAAATAGCGAAACCACCTAATGGACAGACCTAAGAGAAGAGATGCAATGCAGCAAGTTCACACTCTAACAAAAAGAAGAACACCCCCCCTCCCAATTTCTTGCAAGAACGAGAGGTACAGCCGATAAAACGCGCATGTATTAAAGAAAGCCTTGCTCGCTGACGGTTTCTTTTGCCACTTCTCCTTCTCCGTTCATGGTAATGCATGCCAGACCTGATTTAAGATTAGTATTTCCTAATTTGATGACAAAATGGAAACTAATTTCTAAAGGAACGTTTACTTCTCCATTAACGTCTTCCGCTGCTCTAGCTGCTGCTACTGCAAAAAGGGACATCCCCTAAGAAAAGAGTATAAGACAGTGCAGATGGATTGGATTTATCTACAAGAACTGGTAAGATTTAGTCCGTTGAGAACACAAGTAGTGCCTAAAATTAAGCGTATACGACGTGCCTAGAATCTATTTTTTCTTTCCTCCTTGTTTAGCCAAAAATTGGGATGTTTTGTCAGTACTGACAAAATCTAATGCTCCGATGCCAAAACAACTCATTCAAAAAGCACCAAAAGAAATCATCGTTACTGTGAGTGAATGTTGTTTAAACGTCTTGAACAGAACGTTGCTCTGACCGTTGTACAACAGCGATTAGGAAGACATCGTCAGCGATTAGCAAGACATCGTTACGTTCTTCGCTAAGCGGCGGAAAAGAAAATGTCCATCAGTCAAAAGGAAATAAAGGTTCCTTCAACGAGGAGGATTTCTGCTCCTTCTGATAGGACAGCTGCCAAACGTGGGTGCTTCTTTGTTAGTGTCCATTGTTATGCCTCTTTTAGGAGGAGCAATGAGATGATGCAGACAAAGATAAAAAGGACACACGTCTCTGGAAAGACATCACAATTTTATCCTTGGATCGTACGGAAGGAAGAAAATTATCTATAGTTCCTTACAAATAATGGATGGAATTCCATCGGTGGTACGAACAACGGGCACCCCATTACCTCCTAATCCTAATATCACCTAGATGTCACATTTAAAGCAAGAATTACAATCATTGTTGGATCGTAACGATTTGTCAAAAATGGAAAAATCGCAACGATATGGACAGTTTTTACAACGTCTTCATCAGGAAGCTTCATACGAGAAATACAAAGTAGCAACAGCTCACAAAAGAACTGCAAATACAAATACTGCGTGAATGACAAATAGAAGAAAAGAAAAACTAAAATGACGAATTTCAAAGTCCACCAGCTAAGAAACACACATTTACAACACATGTATCAAGAATTGGTTCGATTATGTCCACACCGTTGCCAGAACGAGCCTGAAGACCGAAGTCAAAGCAGAAGCGATCACCCCATTTTCATACACCGTCCTTCACACCTACTGCTCGCCCTACACGAAAAGTATTGCAATATAGAAATAAACATACACATGAAGGAAAGGACATTGGTTTGTTGTTTAACTCAATGACGAGCAGCAACATCATGGGTATACCTTTAGCCGGCATTTGCTACATTCCTGCTCATTAGGAATTCAAACACATTGCTTCATTCCACTAAATCCAAACTTAAAAATTCACGTCTGCTAGATGTGCGACAATGGCTACAAGAATAATCAACGTACATGCACAAACCCATTCAACGAACATTTTGCAGCAGTCAAACAAAAGTAGAAGGCATCGATTATTAATGGCAAGAAGGTTTAGCTGGTGCCTCTCTTTTAGAGTCGTATAAATGATGTAACAAACATTTGTATTGTCATTGACGTGTTTCAAACTCAGCTTGATAGTTCCTTTGACTTCTAAAACAAGTTCCAAATGCAAGCTTTAAACTGATCTTGAAACAAAATGGTCGACATCCTCAGTGATGCAAACAGAGACTGCACCGAATTTCTGAACCAAGCTTTTAAGAAACAATTGAAAAACGACACATTAACAACTGAAAATCCCAAGAAAAGCTAATGTCGTTGACCGTTTTCAAAACAACTTTGAACGGACGTATGTGGAAATAGTTTACACATCAACATACCCTCATACATCGACGTATTACCACTTCTAGTCAAAGCTTATAATCAATCGTACCATCCAGAAGAAATGACACCTGAAAACGAAGTGATGGTAATTTATCGAAAAGCAGAAAAAAGAAGTGGTAAAGGCCAGAGGCTATGTTTGCACTGGAAAAACAAAACGCACCTTGACAAGGATTAGTTTACAGAAGTAGAGGACAGCACGATATCGAAACCATTATCGATCGAAGAACACTTATAGTGGGAAAAGATCGACAGCAAAAGTGAAGGTTCGTTTGAAAGGATGTCCACCCAGGTTCGATTCTTGGATTGTAGCTTCACGTGTCATCGACAATGATAAGAAGCAGAATTTACCACAATGCCGTTAAAAATGTAGAAGTTAATACAATGCCGTTAAACACAACTATATATCTTCTGAGAGTTTATTTCTCCAAGAACTACACAAATAACCAAAATGGGTGTGATGTGGAAAACGTGTTCCTAACAATCAAATCGTCCTTTTTGTCAAATCTTTTTAGTGCATTGTATCATCAGAACAGCCATTGGAAATTTTGACTTTGCAAACAAGGAGATAAACATCTGTGGATTATTTTATTCTGCAGTTGTATTAGTTATCTTCTTCCTAGTTCGTCGTTTAAATATAGCAACAGTAACTATAAAGGTAGCCTCGCCGCAGATGCCAGTCACAACAACAACTGTTCCAATCATAGCTGCAGCTCTCTTTTGGAACATTTCGCAAATCATCCTGAGAGTCATTCCTTTCAAAGCTGATTCAGCCATAGCTGCTTACGATCAAGAAGGAAACCCGTATCACGTTCACCAAGAATTCATATATCCTTATTATCTCCATGCCAGTAAATCGTATTTTGACTGTGTCAAGATTCGTATAATTGGTGATCTAGTACAAAATATTCAGTTCTCGAAAGCAAAAGTCACGGCGAAACTACATTGTCGAAACGGTTCTCAAGTAAACTGTAACAGATGCATCCTGTGTAGCAGTGTTTTAGATGGTTTGTTAAAGTCAGTATTTCATACGGTAATATCCATTACAAAATCGGTATTCACTTGAAGATTGCATGCTTCAATAGATGCAACTTTGACGTAATAAAAGAATTTCTTCAAAATGTACTCATCGACAAAGTCCTGAGGAAATCTTGATCAAATCAGGAAATATGCGTTACTTCTGTTACGATTCTAGGTCTTAATACATGTAACAGAAAGGAAGTAAAGCCAACGATTTAAGTACAAATTCAACAAACAGTGTATTTTCCTTAAATACAAAGTGAATATTCAAGAGACGCATACAGAATCGTGAATTAAATCTAAAAGAATCATCGATGTCCTATGACAAGTCTAAAGTATAGAATGTTCCCAATGACTTAAAACAGTTTTGAATGTCCTGTTATCTGTTCCGAATGAATTCTAGTTGTCTTGAACGTCCTGATCTAACTCATTGATACAATCCAGAATGTATTTGAATGAGTTCTCCATAATTCCAAACTAATGTCTTTGTCCTAAATTTCAATGAACATTTTGTAATTCCAATGAATAATTTAAATAAATAATTTCTCTTCAAATTATATCCGAACACAACTAAAAATTATTTCACAGACTTATATTAAGATAGGAAGGAACACTTGTTTACCAAATCTCTTTATATACATATTTCGCTGACATGCAACACAACTGTATTTGCTAAGGAAAACCCAGGTTTTGAACTTAAATTCAAGTAAACATCTTGTTTACTTCTAAGAAGCGTGAAAAAATCAGGTAGACACAACTCTCAATCACGGACAAAAATTAAGAACACAAAATGAATCTACATAGCACTTCAAACACGCAAATACCTCAAAGGGTGCCGACACCACTCTAAATTTGGATCACGCTTTTGGAGAAGGCATTACTCCCTCCTCTACGTCACAGCAAGGACAATTTATAGGTAGGAGGATCACGTCCACGTCTTTGTCCAGTGACTTCAAACAATTCGATTGTCATATTAGACATATAACGTTGGTCAAAAGTTTGTTTAGTTTCTCCAGTGCGAATCTAATCTCAGTCTTTGACACTACTCCTTTCTTTTGGGTGGTATGACACATTACAAACAATCGATCAAATACCACCACTTCCTTTTCAGGGGCCACTTCGTCGGGTGTACATCCGATGATTCAATGGTATGATTCTAATTGAACCTATGTCGGGGTTTGGACCGAGACAAGGATAATCCCAGTCGCGGGGTTACATTGGCTATGCCTCGTGGGGAGACAAATAATGTAACCCCGCTATGCCGAGTGGGGAGACAAATAATGTAAACCCGCGACTTTGATTTCCTTGTCTTGGTTCAAACACCGACATGGATTTTTTTTCTTCACCCAATTTTTTCCAACTAAATTAAAATAACCTTGCAACCTTGTCATTTAGTTAGCAGATTCAAAACACAGTATTCATCAGGTACTATTATTACTTTTCATTCTATATAAAGTTCATCAGGCTTTGTACTCTTTTATGAAAATCTGAGTAATTATCTAAGTGTAATCTTGCTATATATGCCTCTCTTAGAAAAAGAAAAATAAAATCAAGAAAAAGTTATAATTGTTATGTGTTGGAAATATTGCGCAATAAGCGTCTCGCACCACTTGCTTTTGCATTAAGGCAAATATGTCAATGAGGTAGTGGGGTGACCTGTCGACCCTAAGTACACAAGTTTTACGCATGAGAAAATAGAAACATAAATTCATTTGATATTATTATGGCATGATTTACATGACTGTGTTCGCAATTGGACAATTTATTTAAAGTATGGGTTACATCTAACATAATGGAATGATGTTTGGTTACAATGAAGAAACTATTTACGAGAAAAATGAAAAATGGTAAAAATTTATAAAGGGTCATTTTGCCCCTATGGTGGGGCAACACGTCCCCTCCGGGGCATTTTGCCCCATAATGCATTCGACATTTGTAAAAGTCTGTAAAACTACAGGAATACTATTGAACTGTAAAATCAAGTATTATTCCTATATGGACATTTTATATATGGCAAAGATGCTAAAACTAAATACTGTTGCATCATTCAAATTAGCACAACAATGCGGAAAAGCAAACAGCTACAACAATGCTCAAGTCTCAATAGTCCCTAATTTTCACCGTTAATGAAGAAAATGACAAAGCCCAAAAGTCGTGAATGTTCCTGGTAAATTCTTTATTACTCACACTTAGCACAGCAAAATTGCATACTGATGGTGGTGCCACAGGATTCATGGCACCACCTGGAACATTCATTGCACTCCGACCAGGTATCTTCTATTGAGGGATCATCACTTCCTCTATATTCAAGTTCGCAGTTTCCAAAAATGTTGTCTTTATTATGTGTTGTTTCTGCTGACAAGGCAAGATCATGTTTAGCAGCGGACTTTGTACCCGAAGCCTTTTTTCCCCTTTTCATGGTCCTCTATACAAGTTGTCTTCATAATCTTAGATAGTTTTCTACCTATCTTTTTGTCCTCTCTACATGTCTGCTTCTTTTTCTTCTGCATTTCTTTCTGTTTTGAAACTTTGGTTTCATTCCGTTTGCTCCCACTTGCCTGTACAGTCCTATCACATTTGCCTTTTTGTATTTGTCATCGTCCTTCTTTGCTTTTCAATAAGCATCTTTTTATACGGTGATGATGTTATGTTCATGGTTGATTCTCCCTTTGGCTTTCTTGTGCGCTGACTCGATATTCTAGGCTTTGGCGAAAGTTTAAGCAATATGTTCATAAAAGCTGAATCGTCTGCATTTTTGCATTCGTTATGAGATACCCCCAAGGTAGCACTTTCCAGTCTTCCAGCAAGAATAGCTTCGTCAAACATTTTCCGACTGCCTGTCTCCTGGACGGTGATGGCAGAGTGATGTGTTTGTTGATTATCAGGTGACTGAGTAAAAATTGTTTTGTCTGCCTCTGGATTACCTGACCCATCCACAGTGGCTGCAGAATTCCCAGCTAGCAGACTTTCAACCGTTTTGCTTGGTTCAGTCAATGTTTCTGCATTGTCAGAAGTTATCATAACGTTACTAAGCGATTGAACATTAACTGACCTATTTCCTTCATTCGATGTTTCTTATCGCCTGCCCCACCTGCAATAACTATAGGAATACCAACTGATTGTTTGTCAGCTGTCTTGTCCTCTTGAACAGATGTTTCTGCATCACCCGAACCCTCCGACATGTCTGTGCAGTCAGTAACCTACAGGTGATTAGCCGTCTTATTTGATTCAATCAGTTCTGATGACATTGGTAGTGCTTGTCGACACGCATTAGGCCTATTTGATACTGGCTAAAGTTTATCAGTTACCACTGAAGGAGCTTAATCGTCATCTGTGAACTTATTTGGATTAAAAGGCCAAAGTCCGCAGGTGACAGCTTTCTGTAAACCGGAAGATCGGTTATATGCTGCAGAAAAAATTTCAGCAACTTGAAATGCACTTATTCGTCTTCCTGGATTGCTTGTCATTCATTTTCCAGACTCCAAATTGAAAGCATTTTTTAGTGCCTTGAAAAATGTGACATCAAAAGGATGGAGCCGATGTGTGCAATGTGGAGGAAAGGTTATCAACACAATCCCTTTATCGCGTGCATAGAGAACAGCTTTCAGCGTTTTATGCCTATGATGCCCATCAAGAAGAAGAATATGTGGAGAGCCCTTCGTACATTTCACAAACGTTGTTAAATGTTCCAGCCATTGCAAGAAAATATGACTTCGTCCACCGACTTGGGCTACACAAGCCAAATGCTCCGGCTGGTGCGCCATTCATCAGTGATGGAACCATTCGTTTACGTGGGTAGATAAATGCTGGCGGTGCAAAGGTGCCAGCCGCATTCATGGCACATATTACAGTAATAGTTTGACCACGTTCACCGCTTGTAACTTTACCAACTGATCTAACACCTTTTGATGCAATGATGTTTACTGGCTTGTGGACAGTACTAATGCCTGTTTCATCCATGTTCCATATTCTGAGACCATCAGCAAGTGTTGCGTCAAGAGATTCCTTATATACTTGGTAAAAATTAACTACCTATGGCCGATTAAAGCCCACGGCTCTGCTGACACTGGTTGCCTCTGGAGCTCTAATGGCTAGATTTTGATGCCTTTTCATAAAGCCTTTCAGCCAATCAATACCAGCTGCATTACCTTGAAATGGATGGTTTTAATATTCAAATGAACTGCTAAGTCGTATGCCAAACGCCGTACATTAATAGTGGTAAGTCCAAATAATGCTTTTTCCATGGACTGGATGTGCTCGACTAGAAGTAACTCATAATTAGGCTTTAAAACAGTAGTCTTACTTCCCAGTTTTGACACTCCAGGTTGTGAAATCTTCAAATCTCTATGTCTGCGCAGAGTTTTAGCTGGAATTCAATAATTCCTGGCAGCAGCTTTCAGTGCCGTTCCACAATGAATTGCTTCAAGAGTCGCATTTAGAACTGGTGTCCCATAATTTCCTCGATCAGTTTTCCTTCTGTAAGTTCGCACCATCTGCAAATGAGTATAGAATAATTTAAGGCATATGAACGGTTAGTTCAAAAGTGTACAACATTTAAACAGCTATGTAGGGGGCGTTTTGCCCCTATCGTACAGCATTGACAATTTAACAATAGGCGGAATTAACAACTGCTGAGAATCACGAAATATTATACATAATGCATCTCTATACTATGTTGTTTAAAAACATACGTACCCTGTTTTCTTTAGGTAGTTCCAGTCAAAAATAATGCAAACAAATGGATTGAACACTTTTACAGAAGATGCCAAAAAAGTAATATTCTTGCATAAAAGCCATGCGTGCGGCTGCATACAACAATGGCCGCCATTCACAAGGCCTGTGCAACCTGGGTAAGTTTGCTGTATAAAGACCAGTCCATTTTCTAGCGCAAGGCGTCAGGATGGCTTGGGGGCGTTTTACCCCATGGAGGCATTTTGCCCCCCTCTACCAGGAGTTTTCCTTTGCAATCGCATTATTATATTTGATTCAACTGGGGCGGATTGTGGGTGTTCGCTAAAGTTAGAGGAAACCAGTTTGACATAACACATTTCTGGTTTTTGCCGGGTTTCCAGTGCACTTGAGAAAGTTTTGTTTTGTTTGGCCAGTGATGTGTATTGCCTGTGTGTCTGGAGATCTATAATACTGGCATTGCATGATATCATTTTCGCTTAAACCAAAGTTTAATTTCTTCTTCGTCTTATCCTAACATGTCATCAAAGACGAAAAGATGTGATTTACTAAAGTCAGACACAATCCAGTCGTGTTCGCGAGAAATGCCTTTTGTAAACTTAAGGGATTCTTCGATTAGTAAACTGATTGCTACTTTTTGTAACATCACACGATACGTTGTAGTAGACTCTCATACAAGTGTGATTTATGTTCTATCAAACGTTTGACAAATTCGGTTTTGCCTGAACCACTCGGTCCAGCAATCAACATTTTAAAGGGATGGCGAAGATATAATGCCCCCTGGCTTTGACGATCTAACATTTCGTCAATCACTTTGAGAACAGAGAAAGAGGAGAATGCAGCCATAGTTATGGTGTTCAGAATTCTGTGATTACCATCAACGACACAGAAAATCTGATCACGATTAATGTTTTTCAAAAAAATATAATATTTTACATTTCAAGAAGTAAAACACAAAAGCACAAAGTTGAAAGTATCGACTTGGATCTGCTACGTATTTCGTCTTGGGTAAAATAGGACGTCGCACCAATTTTCCAAACAAACAATTTAATAGGACTTTGCCAAACAATTGTCTTTCTTCGTTCTTTTCCACGTGTTCCAAAGTAATGCATTTTAAGGACGGTATCTTTATTTGAATGTCCCTTTCTCTTCTGTAGTCTGACACGAAGATGGATAGCCGTTCGCTTCTTGTTTTAGTTTGAGAAAATCATTGGCGTAGCGGTGAACAAATCTTTGATTCGAATTGTTGTTCTTTTCGTATTGTTCTTTGATAGGAAAGTGCCAAATTTCCTATACTTTTAACAATTGGTATGCGCGTTCCAGGACTCGAAATAATTAAAACCCACCCACCCCCACCCACTCGTTCGTTTTATAGCGCGTTCTTCATCTTTGTGGCTGAAAGGGTGGTCATCATTACATGTTTCAGTACACGTATGGCATAAAGGAAACATCAGTTTTCTGTGACAACGATGTAGTAAAACAGGATGGTACAAGTGTATTAGGGGCAAGACTTTGCATCGCACCAATCCTTCGTATTGAATAATGTGTTCCAGGTCGATGCACTATGTAAACCTTTCAGATTGAGGAAATCGAGCATAGCATACAAGGAACACACATCGATGTATTTGATTTCTTCTCCTTGATATTTGTCCACATTGTACAGCACGTATGTTGCTTTCGTTCGTCCTCCAAACAAATTGTCGCGTAGATTCAAAGGTTCAATGTCTACTATAACATAACTTTCGGTAATGCGTTCAAATTTTGGATCAGTTTTGAAATATCGATTGTAATCATGCTCACACTTTATCACTTTGCGTTGTTGGTATGTTTGGTCATATAACTCTCCTATGGTGAACTCTGAGGGGAAAAAAACTTTTCATGTTTCATTGAAAACAGAGCATCCGAGAAATAAACACCGCCTGGGTTTTTCTAAAACCCAATCATCCAAAGTAAGACTTCCAATTTTCTTTTCACCGGCGTTGCAAGCATTTTGCATTCATTCATTTCTTTTCAGTTTTACACAAGTAATGGAGCCAGAACAAAGCTTTGGCGGAGTATCGAAATCCGACTGAAAGATAGAATAGACGGGCTATGATGGCTTGTTTGTTCTCATGCATGAACTTCTTTCGATAAACTAATCAACACGCTTTAGCGATGATAGAAGCTTCCATCAAAGGATCGATAACTCCGTGATCCAGAAATAATTGTAATTTTCCACATCAATGGCGCAAAATATCTACATAAGATCGACAATATTTCAACATTTTCTTTTGAAAGTCAAACGGGTTTGAAGACTGAGTTTGGTACCAAGCATAGAATGCTTCTCCTTATTCTTTTGTTGGATATCATAAGAGTTAACGTCATTGTTGTCATTCCAAACGTTGTAGGCATTCTATTCAAAGGCATAGCTAAATAACTCACGAAATCTTTAAACTGCACTTGTCCCATTTTCATGTAGATTAGTTTGGATCCATTCCTGGTGACTGTGGGACATTCGGTACTTGTACTGAATAATATCTCAAAATACATTGTCCATCTTATCCCGAGAAATTGGGAGCCATGTCAGTAGCATATCGATGGCAGTACCCGTAACGCTGGATGTCTTCTTCGCTCCAGGTGTCGTCGTCAGGGCCTAAGTTCCATTCAACAATCAGTATGAGTGCGAGAGCTTCAAAGGTTGTTTTTTTTTTAACGTCGTCCAGGAATCTTAATACTATTGGGACAGTGAAAAAATATAGGTTCTTGTATATACTTCTCACAAGCACGATGAAAGCAAACATTAGGGATGTGAATGCCATTCTCGTCAGTACATATAAAGTAACCATGATAAAAGTCCACTTATTTCTTTTTGTCCTTGTTCTGGTGTTCCTTGAATTCCTCCAGTACATTGTTATTTTTTTTAATGTAACACTGAAGTTCAAAGTCCATGATTTGGTAACAAAAACGACATCAGTTTGTACTCCTGGATAAACATGTGCCTTTGAATTATTGGTTCCAAAACACATCCACAAGTGGAGTACAATCTCAATAATTCGCAAGCACTATGCTGTTCTTGAAGTTGTTCATAAAAGGACGGACTGATAAAAGTTCGGTTGCAAGTCAAGTAATGAATTCATTCTTTTGCTTCAGGGATGCATGGGTTGGATGTTAAATAGCCTCGATATCTCCGTAGTGAATGTGTTGATCTCGACTGCGGAATCATTGATCACATCGAAATATTCTTGATGATGATACATGTGAATGGATTTTCCATCTGGGAAGTCTGTTCCTCGAATCACGAAAGCTCCACGAATGACTTGAACGTACACTTTCAACGCACAACGAGGTGCCAACACGTCTTGAAGTTTCTGCATTTCAGGAATGCCACACGCGATCTCTTTGGAAATTCTCGCTTGCTGCAAAATGACTTCCCGTTTTTGGTTGTTTGTCTCTGTCCGATTATCGAATGCTGTCCCTTACTCTTCTCCATTCCACTGTATCGTTCTATTTTGCAGAAGTTCACCCTACGACGATGGCACGGGTTAAGGACATTTTATCTTGGGAGGTGTGAATTTGGACGTTACTGCGTTTTGTGCTGCGAATTTCGTCCACCATTAACACATTGCGTGGCCCGCTACTTCTAGGATGTGAAACCTGGGTCATGTGAGGAGTGGTCTTTCCATAGGTTATGTTAAACTTGTCATTGGATTGCTTGATAAGTTAAATTTTGTCAATGACTTTGGACAAGGTTAATTTTTCCGGTGTACTAAACTCAATCCAGACAGCAGACTTCAAACTGTCATGATTGATGGGGATTCTGACAGAAACATCCTCTTTAGCTTGGCATTGTCGTTTCAAAGTCTCGAACAAGGAATCCCATAAATCTGTAATGAAACCTGCCGCTTTCTCTGAGGGCATTTAAAAACTCAAACTCTTTCAATCTCGCCGTGTACGTGTAAGCAGTTGTTCTAAAGTTTCAGGAAATGACTTTTTGTGTCTCTCGAATGTGAAAATAATTTTTCGGTAGTTATGGAATGACTTTCTTTCTTGGTCGATTTTGCTGTCTTGGTCCTGTGGTAGCGGTAGAGGGCGTTGATTCAGGCTGACTCATGTCATCTTCGAAATCGCTGGCATGCACTTTTTGCTATATTCATACAGCTATCTTTCTGTGAAGAAGACGATGGAAGAGTCAAAACAGCTCGGCCTGCACTTCGTAGATTTACACAGTCATTCGAAAGTACATTTCAGATATGACTACGGACTCCAACACTCGAGATAAAACTCAAGATACTTGCCACGACTGTCAGGAGAAAGGACATTGGGCTCCAGAATGTCCGCACCTTCAAAGAAAATGAATGACAGGAGAAAGTAGAAACAAAGATAAAGATATAAGTTATCGTTGTCAAAATAATGGACATTGTTCTTAACAGTGTCCAAAGAAAAAAGAGAAGAAGCAGAAACGTTGTCAAAATAAAGGACATTGTTCTTAACAGTGTCCTAAGAAAAAAGAGAAGAAGCAGGAGGAGGAGCGCTTTTCAGAAACAAAAGAATAACACATACCCGTCAAGAAACGCAAGAGGCAAGACAGCTGTAAGACTGTCAAGAGGAAGAACTCATACCAGTCAAGAAATTCAAAATACTGATGACTACAGTGAAAGAAAGTAAGAAGAAAATGGACTTTTGTGACATGTTATGAAATTTTCGTTGTGATTCTGATTTGAAGAGGAAATATAAATGAAAATAAAATGTGAGTGTCTCTCTGTCTTATTAAAAAAAAACCCGAAACTGTTCATGTTGATAAGACACTTGAACACATTCACACACGTACACGATTAAAACATTGGAAGGGAATTAACTTTTACTTTATGTTCCAGTTATTGAGAGATCTAAGTGATATAGGTGGCCCTGAAAAGGACCTTGGTCGGGTTAAACAACTTGAAACGTTACCCCGCCCACAAGAAACATCTAAAGATGGAACTGATATCTCTGAAAATAGCGAAGTTCACTGTCTCAGTCCATCGTACGACGAGGTACTTGGACAAGATGTGTCAATGCTGTGGAATTGTCATAGTTCTGAATATCGTTAAACATCAGTGATCCAAGACAAAAATCGGGGGTCCTTTTCAGGGCCATCCAGATCTGTAGAAAAAAATTGGTACCATTTAAACTTAAGACACCCCTTCGTGTGTGTGTGTGTGTGTGTGTGTGTGTGTGTGTGTGTGTGTGATATAATGTTTGTGGGTATACTACTACCCATGCCTTGCTAATGTGTGATAGCATATGTATATTTCATTCTCATTTTACATCACACCCCTTCTATTGTGCAATAGTATCTTTGTGTGTTTGTAAGTATAAAGACATTGATCACTACAAACATTGATACAAATTAATATTACATTTCCCGTTGGGCCCAAAACGTCACCGCAGGTAAACCTACAGCATAATGTTAATTCCCATTTGTCCCCAGATCGCCACATATTACTACATGTAATGTGTGGTCTGATCCCTTAATTCAACAGCTCAACTTTATTCGGTATCGAAAGAAAGAAAACGATTGTAATTCAGTGTGCGCCAGTAAAACACTTTGTTAATGCAATAGTTCAACTAACGCACTAGAAATTCAGATTTTTAAGAAAAACAAACTAGTGTTGTGGTATTACCACACGAGTGGTTGCTGCAAAATAAAATATATGGGCATGAGCCAGCACTTAATACAATCGAGCCCGGTAATCTTCTCAAAGTTGACACCCGGTTATGCCATTCAGTGGATGACAATATGTGTGCCAAGAACTGTATGTTGTATCTTATTTCACAACATTTTTTAAACTTAAAAGAGCTTGTTTAAAAATATTTTTAAAAAAATCAAAGAACAACAAGAAAAAACAAAACAAAACTGGAAATCTAATTCCTCGTCATTTATGTTTCCCATCAAAATCACACTCAAACCATGGTATGTTTTGTTAGATTTCTCAAGATATTTGCTTTCTTCTGCGGTCCGTACTGTGAAACGTTTGATCCACTTATTATTGTGTGTGTGTGATTTGGATTTTTAACGTAGCTTTAGTCATTTCGCTACGATGTCTGCATTGTGGCAGATTATAGTGATGTCTAGCACTGAGGCATCATGCCGCAGACATGTAGCATGATGTCCCACCCAGTCACATTATCCTGGCACCAGGCCGACCAGTCCTAACACTGGTCGCCTTATTGCGAGGCAGCTGTTAGTATCATTTTTAAAGTCTTTGGTGTAACTCGGCCGGGGTCCGAACCCGCGACCTCCCGCATCCGAGACGGACGCTCTAACCGCTAGGCCACCGGAGCGGTACTTAATAATAAATGGGGTTTGAATAGAACAGTGATGCTCTCAATATAGTTCTCTTTTAAATATATAAATTTGTGACACGTATTTGGTATACTCTTGTCATTTCTGAACCGATAAAAATTCAACCTTGATTTTATAGCTGCAGATATTACGCCATTTATTGAAATTACTATCATTTTGTGTAATTAAATGCTTACATTAGTTTTAAAAATAAGTGAATAAGATTTATTTTTTACAAAGCCACATAGATATAAATTCTGTGCAATTTTTTTCATATCATCTTTAACTTACCTTTTAAAAATCACGTGTACTTCATCAACAACAGTACAACACATCAGTTTTTTTTTTTTTTTTTTTTTTTTAATATATATATAGAGCACTGCGCAGAATGTATTCCAGGATGGGTAAATAGTAAACATTTCGCACTTCATTGACAGACAGGTTGGTTGGAAAAGGTCACATCGGTCTTCACATCGTCTTACTCCTCATCCTCCATTTCTCTGTTGTTGTCTTAAAAATCATGTTTCGAAAAAAATCTAAATCTATGTATTTTTCTGGTGTGTAATTTTTGCTTTCTTCTTTCTCTTTTCAGTAAACTGTCAACTCAATAGTTCGCGTCTAAAATCTGAATTAAGCCGAATTGCACGTGTTCGCTGCCTTGGATGGCAACAAAAGATAAAACCACAACATCGCCCTCAGTGGACACGCATCTATGCGGACGTCATCTGCACATATGCATTTATGCAAAATTCCATAACAAGTAATAGTATCTGTTCACGTGTATCTTGTAAATACTTGCTCCAGCACCTGTAATATTAAGAAAACAAGCTCGAACATCGGACTTCCATAAGCTGAGAACCTGATTCTACATAATAGAACTCATTGGAGTCACAGCTATAACATTGTGGCACCTTTCCAATCCATTTTACTTCGCCATCATGAAAGCAACAATTGGAGCTGCCATGTTTATTTTATAAGTAAACATATATAATTTATTCATTATGTGGAATATTACAGTACGTCTCAATTTTGTATCTTCCAGTGGTTGAACTTTAACGCAGAAAGAGTAACGGCATAAATTAAGTATCAAATCAAGTGAAGTATTTTTTGAAAAAAAAAAAAAGAAACAAGTTAGAACTGTTATATTTTGGGATCACGTTCTTCTTTTAAGAACACATTGCCGGTGGCGAATCACCAAATAATAATTTTGATGTGTATTCCTACAGCCGCCAGGTCCGATGTTATTTCCCGCCCTAACGGAGATGGCCGAGCGATTTTCTGCTCTGAATGAAAGGCGTTAAGACGTTCTGAACATGTTCTGTCTCGTGCATTATTCGGGTTGTTTCAAACCTGATTTAAATTGTTTGGACTTCTTACTGAAGTTTAGAAACTAACAAAACATAAATTTGTTGATCCAGTGTTAGTTTATAAAAGATTTTTTTAAATCAATTACTATCATGTATTATAGGTACTCCAATCAGTTAATTACATCATATAGTTTCTGCTATGCTCATTTGAAGTTATATAGCCCGAATACATGACACAAGAATTAAAATGGGTACGTACACCTTAAGACGCTAGCGGCACGAGAATCTATCGTAAGCAAATTATAATTGTGAGGCGATTGAACAAAGAAATAAGTTTCACCGAATTCATCATTCAGATTTGCTGCCAGTCTGGAGAGTCTAAACGATTTTTATTTCTGGATTGTCGGATCGAAGCGTTTCCGTTTTGACAGGCAACGGAAGATCACGTGTGTCAAAATGTGCACACATTTAATCATCACTAGGTTTGCGATGCGGAACCTAAATTACAAGATGGGAGGAGCAACTAAAATCATAATTTTGTAGTTTCATTTATTTATTATGGCTGTGATGGTCATGTTTAACAATGCCCCCGCCAAGCTCAAGAACAACACTTCACATGAAAACACAACATCATTTTATGTTCTTGTTGTTATTATCATTTATAGAGCATTTCTGTATGAGAAAATGTGTGTCATGACACGCTATCGTATTTTAACTCGTACATTTCAGCATACGTACCCTCTTAACCAGCTCATCTTGCCTTCTGCCCAGCCCCCTTTCAGTCATGAAGGGTTTTAAATGTATGGCACCATTTTGCAATTTCGATCTCGTTACGAACGAGGAATATGATGTTGAATTGATTGGGATATACATGAATACAGGATAATTACGCGTTACGTGCATTTAATACTCAAAAGTTGTACGTAACAAGCTGTAGTGCACTTACAAAGGTTTAATTAAACTTATCTATAATAGTTGTAACCTGACTACCTGCATGTATAACAATAAACAGCGACTCATAAGTAAAAGATGGTCATTTCGTAATATTGGATATATGGTTTCTTCTTAACGTCCATTGTTTATTTCAATACAGAACTTTACAAATTTTATTTAATCACAGTTTCAAAACATATGCTGATGAATATTTTGGTGAGCAGAGAGATTGTGATGAAAATAGCTTTGTAAGCAAAAATAACTTGAACAAAATTAGTAATTCAATAATAATACAGACGTATACATGGAAACAGCAGCGGGTCTAAAACTTCAACGTTTCCTCTTGTGTAAGTCATATATGGCACACATTTAGCATTAGTTACAGATGCGGAAAAAAGTTGGTCACCTTTTTTCGGACCATTCCATTTTTTTTTTTAAAAAAAAACAACAACCCATAAACATATTTATATTGTTTGACAAAATCAATACGCATCATCAGATCTTTGTAGGCTGATGACTTCAAGCCTTCATAGCTTTAAAGATGGCCACTGATATGTCGTTTCTACTATGGACGATGGCGGCTGACAGATTACAATGCAAAGAATTCAAACTTGTATACATTTTGCGTCACTCTATCGCGTACAACTTTTGCTTAGGTGTTGTTTATTTATAGCCCATCAGATTGTAAGTGTTACTATATATAAACCAGTATTACCCAGTGAAAAGCAATATTCCAATAATGCGCAGGCCCAAACTTGACCACACGAGGGGTATATATTCGTGTGAAGCGTGATTATACTGGTTGGACACTTACAAGGAGGAGGTGTTTGTATTCAAGTCATATTTTGTCATAGCAAAGTCAGGGGTAGCACACTTTGGCACAAAGAAGATAAATAATCAGCTTGCATTACTGGACTCTTGGAAAAGCTGGTGAGTAAGGTTTAGGATATCCGGTGAAGCTGTGTCATGTGTACTAACAGCATTAATTAATTTATATTACTATAGTGTACATTGCAGCTAACACGTAGACATGTACTTTGAACGCATCGGACCACATGTCTATACTTGGTCTGGAGAAGGGACGCCGTACAGTAAAGCCACTGAAATAACAATAAGCAATTAGGCCGATATAGATCTTGTAGGTAGTTAGTAAACTCAAAGTGGTTATACTTAAATACGTTCAAGGACTCGAGTAACGCAACATTACTGGAGATATATTGACACGGGCGAAATGGATAGTTTAGAACGTCATTTGAATGATTTCGAAATTGCACAGTGCGTATGCGTGTGTTTTGGCTAGCTAACTCGTGGTTTCAACAAAAACGGGATTAATAATGACTCGAATGAGAACACGTTTAGCTTTTAAATATTTGTTGAAAAACATAGAAATCATTACAACATTCCCATGTTGCTTTACAGATTCTTATTATATACCAAGGGCAATTTGGGGTGCGGGAATTGGGTGCCCATCCGCCCCCTCCCCCCCCTTTCCCTCCCTAAAAATTAGCTCGAAACAAACTTGAACATTTCCCACAGGAGGTTTTATTTATAGTTTGAGGCTTAATATTATGTCCTGGGCCACCACAAGGTGTTTTGCCACATAGACCGATCCCCGATTTGTTATGCCCCCAGGTCCCGTCAAAGGTTGAGAGAGGCCAGGGCCAATTCGAGAATTGGAAGCCCCTAGGCCCTGGTTATATTGAATTTGAAAATTAATGCCAAAACGAGCTCATATAATTTACTATATACAGATTTAACAGACAACTAAGTACACAACGAGAGTATTTAAGAGATCTAAAATAAAAGGTAAAAGCCGAAGCCCCATAGGGGTTGAGACCGGCCCATATGACTCCCCCCTCCTTTTGGCATGTACGACTCCAACCCCATATTTCTGGATACGCCACATGCATCGGTCATGTTTGCTACGATTAGTTGTTTGCGTTTTTTTTTATATTTTTTTTATTAGTTGTCCGAATATTACTTGTCGTGGCTGCATGGTAGAGTTTAGACGGGGTGTGGTGGGCGTCGGAGCGGTTAAGATATGCAGGCGCTGATATATCTGCAGATAAACCTTAAACTATCCTTGATATGTGTATAGTCATTATGGCTATATTAGACTAAGTATTAGACTGTTTTGACTTATATGTGGTTTATTTAAACACATGTAATTTTATCCAAGGCAGCTTGGGGTGGTGGTTGAGGGGGGGGGGGAGGGAGCTGGGATCATGGGCGCCCGCAGGATTTTTTTGCAAAAGGAGGGGGGGGGATCTGTCAGTCACGGCCGGGAGAGTTAGTATAGTAAGCAGTCTGAAACTAAAGCTAATATTTATTAAGCGTTTTGAACAGAATCTTGTGACATATTTTCAGCTTCATTTGCATGATTAAACTTGTCGGAATTTCTATATATATATTTGCATTATGACTTCCAGAGGGGGTCATGTGATCCCCATGACCTATGCTGCGGGCGCCAATGGCAGGGTTACGTGTACCACCCCCACCCCCTTATTCCGGTCCTGCATGGCTGGTAATGGCCAGTGGTACCAGAAAAAGGTGGCTGAACTGCTTGAACAGGACATTAAGTCTGTTAATGTATTCTTAAGTCTGACTTTTTTCAATACGACTAGGATTTCAAACCTAGAAACACGTTTAAGTAGGTGTACAAAGTTTCTAGTACCAAAACATGAAATCAAGTAAGCACAAATCTATGATAATATTAAGTTTGAGAGAGAGAGAGAGAGAGAGAGAGAGAGACTATCGTAAATATCCGCGCCTTTTATCCAACCCCCAACCGCGATCCCAAGTACTGCATTATGCGGGACTTGAATTTTGCGTTGTTATCTACCATTCGTTGTGAAACATCACACCAAATATGTTTCCTTATTTGGTGCTGATGTCATTCAAGGAGTAAGAAAGGTGTATCATTATGAACCTGATGGACTACATTCACTCAGTGGCGGATTTAGTCATTTTGAGGCCTAAGGCAAACACAGGCATGGGGCCCTCCACAACCCTTGTTCTCCCCCTTTTCAGTCCTTATTTATATGAGAAAGATGTACTTGTAACTTGTCACCAGTCTTCACACAGCGATGGTCTTCTGTCTTCTACTCCTAAGGTGATCTTGCGAGCCCTGGCCTCAGCAAATCTTGTGATCACTAATTCCATATCCAGTGACTTGCTGACTTCATGCTCAATGGAGAGAACAGCAAGTGCAGACAGCCTGTCCTGTGACATAGTTGACCTGAGGTACGTTTTAATGAGTTTCAGCGATGAGAAACTTCTCTCACCTGTAGCTACTGTCACTGGGAGAGTGAGCTGAGCCGTTTGTTTACAAATACACACGCAGATGCGCAGTAGTATAATGGAATAGTCCAATGTAGTGGGGACTGGGGGGGGGGAGAGATACTCATTATGAATTAAACATTCGGATAGCATTTTAGCGTATCGATGTTTAGATATATAATTAATTGGTGAAAGTAAGACAACAAATCGTAACCATAAGTTTATGAGGCTTTTACGGGGCCCTTGGTAGTTTGGGGCCTAAGGCAATTGCCGACCTTTGCCTAATGGTAAGTCCGCCTCTGCATTCACTTGGTATTATTTGGCGTGCGCAAGCAGACTCGCGGGCAGTGAATGTATTCTTTTGGTTTTTGTTGGGTTTTGTTTTTTTTTTGTTTTTTTATTTTCTTTAAAGAAAGTTGGTTGGCCGAAAGAGGAAGATATACAATTTTGTAGCCAGAATTTGATTGGCAGTGGATGTGAAAGAATCGTAGAAAGATCGAGATATGCGGTGCTTCAGTAGTATGGAAGAAGATGGATGATGAGAAGGATTGAGTAGATGAGTGGATTATTTAAAAAAATGGAGGTTTGATGAAATAAATGTATGAATAATAATTTTATAGAACATACAATGAGATAACATTTTGCATCATTCCTCCAATTTTTGTAGCTTAAGTGCGTCTTGCATAGAAGTTGTACTGCTTACGTAGATTTTTATCAGCCAAGTGTTGAATCATTTCAAGTTGGTATATATATTCCATTTGGCATTCGGTCCCAAGCAACGAAGAGTACCCCATAAGAGATATCACATGTGCGTTGTATGCTGTTTCTTTTATCGTCGTTTTGTTTGTTTGGATGTTTCTTATAAAACATATTCATGTATTGTTTAAATTTGGTTGCAATGTTATTAATATTGTTTTTTTTCATTTGTTCAAGACAGGTCTTTGGATATAGTTATTCACAAATATTTGACTGTGCCTAATGATAACAGGGTGGTCACTGTATGTTATAGTTAAATATGTTAGGACTTTTCTTTTTATGTAATGTTAACAACCTTATTTATCAGCACTGAAGGGTTTTAGGCAGTCAGAATTAGATCATTTTTAAGCGTTCGTAGTCAGTGTTGCTTAATACTAGTCAAGTATTAATCGTATCATCAGTAAATAGTCAAACGTTACTTCGGCTGCAAGTGAGCATATCATTTATGTGGATTAGAAAGAGAAACGGGGAGGGCGTACAGACCAACTGACTGGCCCCTCGCCCTGCCGCACCTTCAGTCTGCTTATCCACCATTTTTATTAAAAAATTTTTTTTAATGCCCCCTGCCCCCATCGGCGCCCGCCAGTCATCCATTCGGCTGGAACTCCAGTTAAAATATAATTTTTAAAAAATCTTGTCCCCCCCCCCCCGGCAACACAAAACAGGTATATATCCCCAAGAAGATGTTTATCTCTTGGTGACACCAGGGTCGGCCAACACCCTTCGCAGGTCCGGGTCGCTATGTTTTATTTTTTTATTTTTTTAAAAAGATTTTAATAAAAAAGAATGTTGTTTTCAAGCTAGGTGCGTTTAATTAATGAGAGAAATGAAATAATGTGGTATAATGTTAAGGTTGTGTTGGAGGACATCGGGCGGGCGGTGAGTTTTGATATGGGGGATTCAGGTGGGGCTTACAGTGTGCTTGAGGTTTTTATTCTTGACATAGCCGCTTGCTGTCTGGGTAGTTTCTTGGGCATGGGATGATGGTACAGTAGTAGGAGAAAACAAGGATTCTAGCTCAAGACTCCTATCCCAGGTCCCAACCAACTCCAAACAAATACAATTTCCCACCCCAGGGACGCACTCACCCCGGCCAACAAGTTTGTTTCCTCAAAATGATGAGAAGGTTTCTGGCTCAAGTTTATTTCGTCGATTATTGTATTATTGTTACATAAAATTGATTAGGGAGGATTAAAGGCATTGTTTGAGATTATTATATTTCTAAAGTTTAGACAAAATTTCATACCCTATCGTCACCATACTTTTTTGATAATTATTTTCATACTTGTTAACTCTCATTGGTAGAATATCTGTTAACATACTGTCAATAATACGAAACTCGCGTATTAAATCGTCCATATCATATTTTATACCTCGCAAATAAGATCGTATTTGATCAAGTAATTTTCTATAAGTGGTACTCGCTGGCATTTTTTTTGGTCTCAAGTCGAGGCTCAATTTTTTTACACGGCTGTTGCGAGAGAAACACCAACACCAGATGTTATTAACAAAAACGAGTTTAATAATGCTTGACTTGAAATTATACCAGAGCTGGTCATCAGCAGTGGTAAATATGATATTACTCAAAGTATTTTACTATAATACTTGTAACATTGTTTTACGCACCAAAGTTTTTTTTATGATAATATCTGTAATATTGCATTAGTGCATCAACATCCTGTTTGGGAATTTCCTTTGAAATATGATTGAAATCGATGATCTGTTTTTTCATTATACAATATTTGCTTACACTTTTTACACGATAGTAAAAGTTCTAGTCCCAACAATCGAATCAAGAAATTCACGAAACTTGTTATTGCTAGAATCAGCTATAAAATCTCTGTACTTGTTATAAACATCAGACGAAGTATCCTTATATCGTTCATCTGTTAGTACCTCATTTTTCTTTAACCAACTGTAGAAATCAAACGGGTCTATTACTATAAATTCGTATCAATCTGTTTTATTTACCAAATTACCGTATTCTCTTTCTGTTTCATCAATAAACCCAAGTACCAAGCTTATTTGATCCAACGTAAATTTTTGAGAACAAGATATTGTCTGATAATTGCGTATGCGACTATAAAATTTACTAGCATTAATGTTCAGAGTCTGTCTCTATAAATTCTGGTAAGACTCATGAGAGAAGCTACTTTTCGCATTACATTTTCGCATGGTTTCATGAGTATATTCTCAATTTCATCGTAATAATTTCGTAATGATAATTGTCCAGAGCGCTGGAGCGATGGAAGTAAAACATCATCTTCTTCACTTACGTCGTAATAAGAATCAATCTTTTTTTCCAACTTTGTTTGTGCTACTTCTTAAAAAACTTTTCTCGCTCAACATCGTTGAGATAACTAATTTCATCAAGATTTTTGATTATCTTTAGAGATCTGTCAACAATAATCGGATCGAATTCGGGTTTTCTACGTATCATTGGTAGAATTGCGTTCGAGTATACTTTTATAATTAACGTTGTATCCGCTGTCATGGTAACTATTTTAACTAGGGTTTCCTTGTCGTGGTAGTACATACCGAGATAATTAAAAATTTCTCGTTTTAAAAAACTATTGTATAACATTTTGTTCCTTCTTATTCCTATTATCCTAGATTCCGCTAGTTTGTTGAGACGATTATAGTTATCGCTTATTTTTTCCTCCTGTGCTATTCGTGTTTTAATAAGCCTGATCGCATTATCAAATCATTATTTATAAAATCAAGCTAAAGCAATATTTTTTTAAACATGATTTCAACTTGGTTTTGTTCTTCTAGACATTCGTCAGGATGACAGTGTCTGCTAATAATATCAAAGTTTTCTATTGCTTTTATTAGTTGTGGTCCTCGCATATAAATAACACGAACAAATTTTTTTTCTTCTTCTGACAATGGAGAATTTATCATTGTAATTGTAAAATTTTTCGTAGCATTTATAGCACGTGCCGCTAGTGATTCGTTTCCAACATCTTTTTGGGGGTTAAAAATATCATAAAATTCTCTTGCAATGGTTATAAAATTGGTGGTTCTGACATTATTTAATAATATTAGATTAAATTTGATCATCGAGTGTGTATATTTGAAATGCTGTCAGTCCTGGAAACGGACTTTCAGCAGCGACAACATAAACAAGAAACTACAAGTACTTGTTAACGGTCTTTTCTGTCGGAATTGTAAAATATTGTGTTGTTGAAATATACTTGTTCTCTGTGCTATACAATGTTGCCCAGTTGATATCATCGTTTAATCCTTCCAATCGCCAATTATAAATTCGACCAACACCAGAGTTTAATCGACCTCGCAAATGAGATTGCCAAATAGCAACTGCAGTAGGACATTTAATTTTAATCCAAAAGTTTTCAACTTCTCCGTTAGTCGTCCATTCTTATCTATCAGAGAAAGCGTAATAAGGATGATTTTCTGGGTAATGTGTCGATGCGCTTACCTCAAACCCAACTCGGTTATCAGTTGCCTTAAAAAGTGTTGGAATATATCCAACATTGTTTTTGGTTCGTGTTATACCACCACTAGATATACTGTCAACGTACGCTTTATTTTTGAGATCATTAGGGTTAACTGGAACATATGTCGTTGTTATTTTGTTGTTTCTCATATTTATGTTACCTGACATTGGTCCACCGGATCGTTTTAAATACGGAGTGAGGTCTTCTTTTAACTGAGCATAACTAATAGCATCAGTCTCATTAGCTGGTGGTGAGGTTGTCGGTAATCCAGTTATTTTTGAGTTATTGCTAATTATCAGGTTACCTCTCATTGTGTCGCCGGTCTTATTAATCTTGTTATTGTCAACGGATTTTAGTTGCGCATAACTTACAGCTTGTGTGCTATCAACATTTGCTGGTGGATACGCAGTTTCCAACCCAATAATTTTTTTACTCGACATATTAATATTACCTGTAACTGGTCCACCTCTTTTATCAAGCTTGTTATTAACCACGTACTTCAATTGTAAATAACTTACCGCTTGGGTTTGATTTAAGTTCGCTGGCGGATACGCGGTTTCCAAATTTATTATTTTTTTCCTGATATATCCAAGTTACCGCTTAAAGTTCCTCCTGTCAGTGATAGTTTGTTATTATCGATCGTTTTTAGTTGTGAGTAACTTACCGCTTGAGTAAGATCGACCTTTGGTGGCAGATAATCTACTTCTAAACCAAGTACTCGCTGATTCGATATCATCAAATAACCTGTCATTATGTCGCCGGTGTTTTTGACTAATGATGACGTATCAGTTATTATTAGTTCGTCTCCTGTAAGTGCTGTTCCAAACTTTATGTAATAACTCATATTATATAAAATATACAACATAAAATTAAATAACAATATTGGCGAAGTCAACGATATTAAATTTTGACACCGAACGATTAATCAAACATAAACATAATAACGAACTTCCAGGTTGTCATTATCTTATTGTTGGTCGTACAGGCTCTGGTAAAACAAATTTATTATTAAATCTCTTACTCAACGATAACTTTAACTACGATAAGGTATATATTTACACAATTAACCCACAAGAGGATAAATACAAATTATTGAGTGAATACAATGATAAACTTCGTGATAAGCTTGACGCTGGCGATGATATATTTTTAATAAAACCAGAAGAATTAATTCCAGTTGACGAACTTGATTCGTCCGAGCATAAAATAATTGTATTTGACGATATTCCTCTAAACAACGAGGAGATGAATAAAATTAAATCTTATTTTTCACTATCGCGTAACAAAATATGTAATTCAATTTACATAGCGCAAGGCTTTTATAACGTTGACAGATTTATTAGGCGAAATACGGGATGTTTTATACTGTTTCCAGGGCTAGATAATGTTGATGTGAGAAATGTTGCAAACGAGCAATGTGGTGATGTAACAAAAGATAAATTTATTGAATTATATCATCGAGCAACTGAAGACAGATACAATTTCTTTTTATTTGATAAACCAGCTAAAATGTTTCGTTGTTGTATCGACACATTCCTATAGAGCGTATAAAAAATAAACAATGGACATGCATCAACAAAAATTTGAATTAACTAAAAAATTTATTACAACTCGAACTGCTTTAAGAAAAAGTGGAAGAAGCTCGTCGAGGACAAGTTCAAGCAGAAGAAACAGCCGCTTGTTTTCTTAAACCTGTTACTGAAGCAGTACTTCGCAAACAACCAGAGATATCTGCGTTATCTCCAGAAGAATTAGAAATATTACAAGAAAAAGGTCCTTTTGGTTTACTTGGAGAAAGATCAAAAGAGGAAACTAAAAACTTGTAGAAGGACTTGTGAAAAACATTGCTGATCCTGTTGCACGACAGGCTGAATTTGACAGATTATTGAACAACCTCTTGCACTTCAACGTGCGATAATAAAAACAACGGTTAAAAAGGTTAATACAAAATTTGTCAAGACAAAGTGAAAAATTATCCGAGCAACAAAGAAGAATTGCTGAAACGATCATGGAAGAAGTACCTATTGAAAAACATGTAAAATTTTACAGATAAAGTGTTAGGAATAAATTAGAAAATTCTAACTTACCGAATTTATTCTAAAATATCTGACAGAAGACAAACTTGACGGTCTTAATAACATTCGAACATGGAGTGATGATGATTACAATAAACTACAAAGAATTTTAAGAAAATTATATAATGATTTTTTGGAAGCAGACGAAACGCTTAAAGAAGTTAAAACAGAGGAAGAAATACTACCTAAGTTAGACAGAATGAGAGACGGAGTTATTGCTGAGGTTTTTTATACGACAGCAGATAAGTACAGAACCAGAGAAAAAGATTATGGTAAAGGTTGGACATATAAAAGATTATCTGATAAGTACGAAAACGAACGAGATAAAAGATTACCAGAGGAAAGAACCGGATCTGGTGTCCGAGATTTTACATTAAACGCTGAACTAGTTGACAGACTTATATTATTAATAAAATCAAAAGAAGCTGGAAATGAAAGCACTGAAATCGACAACGAAATTATTGATATATTAGATAATCTTTGATCGAGCAGATTACTAACATCAGACGAGTACGACATGACGTCACGGTACTTGCTACATTGTTGCAAGTGTCGAGAAGTTAAGGAATTAAATTGATGTAGAACACGAATGGTTCGTGATTCTATGTATTTAAGTAATTTGGTATAAGCCATCAGCCTACGAAACAGTGGCTGATTTTTTATAGTTGCTGTTTTTAGTACTGCTGATTGGCTGATGGCTTGTGTATAGAGAGTTATAATATCCACAAACACGAAGGCGAATGATTCAAACTTTATATAGAAATGACACAGGTGGCATGACGTCACGGTACTTGCTATACACAAACACGAACGCGAATGATTCGTGTTTGTATATAGAAATGGCACAGGACAAGAACGCGAATGATTCGTGTTTGTATATAGAAATGACACAGGTGGCATGACGTCACGGTACTTGCTACATTATTGCAACTGTCCAGTACCGTGACGTCACCCTACCTGTTCCATTCCTATTGTCCCTACACAAAATTCCCATTGAGCCATTGAGGCTATACTACCCCCAGGGTGATATTTTGAGGCTATAAATCTTGAGGCTATACTACCCCGGGGGGGGGGGTCTGGACAAATTTGATACTTTTTGTAGAGCTTGAAATAAGAAAACTGAACAAACTTAAGCACTTTGCTATAGATATTTTCTTTCGCAGCAACAGACTAAACAACATAAATACCGTTACAACAATAAACAATCTTACATCTTCTATAAAAAAAAAAAGAAATACATCAAAAAATAGAATTAAAGATGAACGATGACTAACCAACAAAACCGAATTTAACAAAGGCAATGACATGTGTAGAAATGTCTCTCACTTTGAGAAGGTATTTGGCTGTTATCTGCTATGCACCAACAACTTAAAAAAATGTATAAACAGAGAGAAACCTTAATTCAAAATTAATTTTGTTCAAAATTGTTTGTGTCTTTAGGGAACATATCTAAGCACTAATAAAGGGTGGAACAGGGAAGATACACATAAAAGCTTTGATATTTCTGAAAAAATGAGGGGATATTCCAACAGTTCTTACTGGGGCGGGTCTGTGGGATATCCACAAATAAAGAAGTACAGATTCTAGTCACGTTGCAAGTGTGTGCGTGTTTTTGAAAATGGTAAAAATCGGATACAAATTTTTCTTGTGACATTTATGAAGTGAAGAGTCTGTGCAAGTGTCAAAAGCTAAAGTCACATAACTTTTGTACGGTTTGTAAACATTTCCACTTTAGAAAAGGTGAAGTATCACAAGTTATTATCACAAACAGAACTGGAAGATAGGGGCTTGACAGTTGTTGTTTAGACACCTTCGCTCATCTTCACAACTTACTTGCTCTGTCTCATACTTTGGTCTTAAGAAAGATCGCCGTTGTAGGTGCAACAACAATGGTAAGGGCAGGAGGAGACATCGTCGCTGATGTCGAAAAAGGGTAGTTCTTTTAAAAAATGGGTTTAGTAATTTTTTTTAAAATTTTTTTAAATCAAATGAAGAAAAACGTGTGTTAAATCAGAGTTGGTAGACATCATGGTCAACGACAAAGTAGAAGTGACAGAGAGAATGAGACATCGTTGTCGAGTAGCGTGGTTTTCTGGAGTACGTACGTGTCCTAACGGCACAATACCGTTGTTAGTTCTCTTGATGACACCAACTATCTGGGTTTTTTTCTTGCAACTTTTTTATTTCGCGGTAGGGTTCGAATCGAAGGGTCGTCAAGATGCATGAGGCGTTTAAGACGCACCATTGTCGTTCGCATAAGTCAGCCAGGGGTTCCTAACTGTTGGACTTTCACTTGTCCTTGTGAAATATACCAAGTCATTGTCACAACAAGAGGTAGAGAAGGGTATATAACAGACAGAACGAACTGGTTAAATCATTTCTGAATCAGCAATCGAGATGAAACGATCGCACGATTTCAGTGAGAGAGAAGAAGAAGGTAAGAGGCAGCGACGTGACTTATTCCCTCACACACAAAATGAAGTGTTCGCTCAAATCGAAGACATGAGCGAACCTGAACCAACACCTTCCACGTCTGCGACCAGACCGAGAGAGTCTATTCCAAACCAAAGGCCACCAGTATCACCCGAAAAGTATTACCACATTCGAGAAATGGACAAACGCACCTCTAGAAAATTTAGAACCACGGCCTACACGTACACGGTGAAGTTTAAAGATTTCAAGTCCGACGTACTGCTGGAGAAAGCAGAGGGGTTCATCACCGATGTGTGGGATTCTTTGTTAACTACACTGAAACAGCAATGTGAAGCCAAAGAAGATGATCGCTTGAGACTTTCCATTCATCACGACAGTTTGAAGTCACCCGTTTGGATCGAGTTTAGCAGCCCAGCAGAATTGACGCCTACCAAAGTCATGGACAAGATTCAACACATGCAGCGATCCAACGACAAGTTTCACATCACCGATGGAAAAAGCGACACTGTTCATGACCCACGTGTCTCTTCCCCAAGGGACAGGACGCAAAAAGGTATTATTGGTAGACAACCTTCGCAGCACAAAAAAGAGCCTCGTCCAAATTAACAACCCTCAAGACAAGATGTGTTTAGCCTGTGCCATCGTGGTGAAACGAACGTATGCCGACAAGAACGACACGGCAGAATGGAAAAGAGCCTGGAAAACTATTCAACGATCGGACCGAACCAAACAACAAAGAGAAGCAGAACTCCTGTTACAGCAAGCGGGACTAGCTAAGGACACGCCCTGTGGCATTCCTGAAATGCAAAAATTGCAAGACGTCTTGACTCCATGCTACACCTTGAAGTGCACCCTCAAGAAGTGCGCGGACCTCTGTTGTTTTGAGGCAAAAATTTCAAAAACGGAAAATACATTCATGTCTATCATCATGATGAACATTTTGAGGCCATTACCAGTATCACTGGATTCCTGGGATACAGTTATTATTGTGAGAAATGTGACTATGGCTATAACAATTGAGAGCAACACAAGCATTACGGATCGAAATGCTCAGGATGTTTAGCCTCTAAGCCCTGTCTTGACAAAGGACAAGAACGAGTGCATTGCCCAGCTTGTCAGCGCACGTTTGTCAGTCCAACCTGTTACCAACAACATCTGAAAACGCAAGGTTCACAGCAGAAAAGTGCTTGCCAACTCCTGAGATTGTGCCGTACTTGTGGACAAGGCATACGTACCAGTAATGCCAAGGGTCACGTCTGTTCAGGAAAGAAACGATGTCACATTTGTCGCCAAATCGTGGACTTGGAACACGAATGCTACATTCAAAAATACCATTCCATACAGGAAGAAGATGACCACAAGAAGAAAGGGAATTTCATCTTTTTCGATTTCGAATGCATGCAAGAGACTGGCATTCACATACCTAATTTCTGTGTGGCTCACCGAGCGTGCGAGAAGTGCATTTAAGAACCTATCTGTATTCGTTGCCCTCACTGTAGCAAGATTCCTGGAGGACGTGAAAAAATCTTTCGGGGAGCAAACACGCTGACCGATTTCGCCCAATGGATCTTAGACCCTATCGACGAAACGTGGAGCCAGGAAGACATCGAACGTTACGGAAATTGTCATCGCTATACCACGGTGATGGCTCACAATTTCTCGGGATACGATGGACAATTTCTTCTCAGATACTATACGGAACAAGGCACCGAACGTCCTAAAGTGACTTTGAACGGAGCCAAACTCATCTGCATGCAAGTGGGACAAGTGCAGTTTAAAGATTCGATGAGTTACTTGGCCATGCCTTTGAGCCGAATGCCTAAAACGTTTGGAATGACAGAAATGGCTAAAGGCTATTTTCCGCACTTTTTCAATACCGAAACCAATCAACACGCCGTTCTACCCCATTTGCCCGAGACTCACTACTGTGACCCCGACAACATGCGCACCTAACAACGAGAAGCTTTCTACGCTTGGTACCAGACTCGCGCCTCGGACCCCTTCGACTTTCAGGAAGAAATGTTGAAGTATTGTCGTTCCGACGTAGACATTTTACGGCGTCGTTGTGGAAAATTTCGAGAACTGTTCATGGAGCACGGAGAGATCGATCCTTTGATAGAAGCCTGCACCATTACCAAAGCGTGTTCGTAAGTGTACCGTCAACGATTCATGCCCGAGAACACCCTAGCTGTCATCAGTCCTCAAACGACTAACTTTGCGAAACGTCAAAGCCCTACACTGGTTACATTACTTGTGCGACAAGGAAGACAAATGGATCCAACATGCCCGCAACGGAGGAGGCGAAAAGACCATCGGAAGGTATTCGGTGGATGGCTGAGACTTAGATAACTCCAAGATCGTGTACGAGTTTAACGGGGGCTTATTTCACGGATGTCCCATCTGCTACCCTCAACGTGATACTAAAAATCAGTTTTTACAACAGACCATGGAAGACTTGTACCAGGCCACTTGTCAGCGACGCATGAAGTTAGAAGAGCAAGGATACCAAGTGGTGAAAATGTGGGAACACGAGTACGATCACCGTTAGAAAACCGATCCCAAGTTTAAGCGCATCGTGGAAAGTTACAAGCTGGTGGACCCACTGAACCCAGGGGACAGTTTGTACGGAGGACGGACGAATGCCACCTGTTTTCTGTACCAAGCCGACGAAGAGAAAGGAGAAGAAATCAAATACTTGGACGTGTGTTCTCTGTATCCGTACGTGTGCAAATATTGTCACTTTCTCGCAGGGCACCCACAATTGGTGACGGAACACATCCACCTGGACAACATTAGACAATACGAAAGATTGATCAGATGTAAAGTTTTGCCTCCCACGGGCTTGTACCATCCTGTTTTACCTTACCATTGCCAAGGAAAACTGATGTTTCCCTTGTGCCTTACTTGTGCCGAAACGTGCAATCAAGACCGACCTTGTCAGCACACTCAGGAAGAACGCACCTTGACAGGAACGTGGGTCAGCGTGGAATTGTTTAAAGCTCTGGATTTGGGATACCAACTGTTAGAAGTGTACGAAATTTACCACTTTCCCAAGACAGAAAAATTCCACAAGGGCGACGAGACTCAGAAAGGCATTTTGGCAGACTACGTGAATGCCTTTTTGAAACTGAAACAAGAAGCCAGTTTTTATCCTTCCTGGTGCCACGCTCCCGAAGACCAAACGAAATTCAAAGACAAATGCTCGGAGCAGGAAGGCATCATTTTAGACCACATCGAGAAAAATGAAGGAAGGCGATCGTTTGCCAGAGTGATGTTAAATTGTCTGTGGGGTAAAATGGCACAACGGCCGTGTTTACCCAAGACGGAGTATTTGACAGAACCTTCTCGCTACTTCCAGATGATTCACGACAAAATTAAATACATGAAACACGTGGACGTCATTCGTGAGGACTTGATCTTAGTCAATTACGAAGAAGAACTGGACTTTGTAGAAGCCGACGAATTTGGAAATGTCATCATTGCGGCTTACGTGACAGCTCATGCTCGCTTAAAACTGTGCGAAGCTTTAGAACTGTTAGGAGATCGTGTGCTGTATTTTGACACGGACAGTTGCATCTACATCGATCGCCTGGGTCAACCTCACCCTGTCATCGAAGGAGACCGTTTAGGAGCCTGGACGGACGAGCATCCCGACGACAAGATTCTAAGTTTTGCAAGTGGCGGTCCCAGAAATTACGGCTACGAATACCGGGACCCACAAGGAGAAGTACACACCGAGTGTAAAGTGAAAGGATAGACTCTCAATTATCGCACCAGTCGACTGGTGAACTTCGGCGTCTTGAAAGAAGCCTTGCAGTCTGGAGAGGGTGGAAATTTTAAAGTGACCACCCGCGAACCGCACAAGATTGTACGTTTACCCACACACCAAATCGTCAGTCGACCCTTGGAAAAAGTTTATCAGATCGTGTACCAGAAGCGAGTTCGGCTTCCCAACCACTTTACTTAACTGTACGATCACACCGATATTGGTCAGCCTATAAAAAGGGACAACGTTCAAGACCGATTGTTCATTGTCACAACAAGTGCCAAGCGAGAAAGATGAATACTTTGAAACAGCACGTATCGAGCGTAAGACTCAAGTACAACGAGAAACTCGAGTGCGATGCTGTGCCTTACGATGACATCACCAATGCAGTACCACATCTTAGTTGTTTATTTACTAACGCCATGGCAAACTACGTGCAACCAGTGCGATTTCCAGACCACAAGACTTTACCTTATGGACATGCTGATATCACCCAGTATAAAAAGGGACGACTTCCAAGAACGACATTTCATTGCGAAGACAAACGCTGAGAAAGATGGATCACTCTACGCAGATGAAAAAAGAGAAGGAACAAACACCATTGACCTCTTTCACCACCATACCGTCACAGCAAAGTGTGTCGAGGAAGGAAAAGGATTCAGTAGACCTAAAGGAGTATTTTAGCATCCAAATAACTCAGACGTCGACTTGGAGGAAATATAGAACAACAACTTACACCTACACGGTGAAATTTAAAGACTTTGCGTCTGACGTTCCAGCCGAGGAAGCATTTGACTCACTGTTAGAGGAACTCAGACGTCAGTGTCAAGTCAAAGATGGAGGTCGTTTGAGCCTATCTATGTATCACGACAGTTTGAACTCTCCTGTATGTCTCGGGTTTAGTACACCTACGGAATTAACTTCTTTCAAACTCTTGAGGGATATTGAAGACGTACAGACGATGAGAGAAAAATTTAACATCACCGATGGAAAAGTGACCATTCATATGGCATACGTTGTACCTCCATGGTAAGAAGAAAATAACCACCATTGATCTGTTTGTCGATAAGTGTACCTAGCACGATGGATATACTAACAGATCTACAAATGAAAGGGAGTACGTGATGGAAAACATCTACGCTGGGACACAAGTAGTAGCTGACCAGATATAAAAACAACGTGTGTGACGGATATAGAGAAAAGCACGAACTTTGTCCTATTTGATTGTTTGTTACTTTGTTTGTTTTAGCTTTTTCTTAAAAATGAACATTTAATGTGGAATGAAAAGAAAATGGCATTCTTTTATGAAATGCATATACGTTGTATATGAAGTGGGGTTTTTTTTTGAAGGCATGAACTTTAATTTTAAAAAGTAGTTTACTAGAACTCAGAACTAAATAACTTGTAAATATGTTTGTTTAATGTCCAAATGTTTATGTATTAAATGGATAGTGCTTAGACCAAAGCACAGGCCAGAGAGCCCATGTATATATTTGAATAAATATTTTGTACCCATACAATAGTCTTTTCTTATTGGAGTCTCTATTCTGTCTGTGAGTCTTTCTTTGGAACATCTCTGTCTTCTTTCCTGTGTGTTTCCATCTTCTTTGTTTAGATGTGTATTTGTTTGTTTCTATATGTCTATGTTTGTCCCTGTTAACCTTTGTCCCTATAAATGCATTTCACCCTATAAATAGTTTTGACCCTATAAACCCCATGACGTCACCGATGTTCATTACCATTGGCCCACAGGTGCCATTCCCATGTTAAATTCCTGTGTTGGTTTTTGTTTGTCCCTTTAAAACTCCCTTTATCCCTATCAAATTCATGTCACCCACCTACCTACAGTAGCGCGTATTAGGTCAGTCACTTGCAACACTGTTGCCATTATTCCCCTAGTGTTGAGTAAAGTGACGTCATTGAAGCTGAAAAGTTTGAGACTAAATGTAGACGTGTTTTCCAGAGGTTGTAACTATAAATAGATACTAGGTTAATTCATAGGACTTTCCTACAAGATGAGATTATAAATAGATAGTGGGGTTTTCCTTAGAAATTTATCACAAGTTGTAGCTAAAAATAAATACTAGGTTTTTCCAAAAGGAATTTCCGACGTCATATTTGTGACGTCATGCGCATGCGCTATAAAATTTGGCGCATGGAAAATCTAAATGAAAAATGTGATTCGCGTTCGTGTTCAGCTTGTTCAATTCCCCATTCACTCCATGTTAAATTTCCCATGTTAAATTCCCCTTGACACCAATTTCTTTGTTAAATTTCCCCATGTTAAATTCCCATTGTCGCCAAAGTACAACCCCCGTATTTTAACATTACGGTCCCATTTCGCTAAAGTGCCCCACTATACTACTTACGTAGAACGAGTTTCCTCTGTGTTGGAATTTCGCTTTTTATTTTTTTTTATTTGGGTATTACTGTTTGAAACCAAGATGGAGGGTAAACATAAAAATTATGTGAGGAGACCACTGTCGATTTGTCAGCGTTTTTGGTGTCACGCAGGATTAGAACTTTAGCTGTCTGTAAGTAGAAATTGACGCTAAATATAACAATGGATGTTTAGACTTCTTAGCAGTTTTCGCACATGATTTATACGCATTACCCTCTGTCTTGGTTTCACACAGTAACAGCTATATAATAAATAAAGCGAATTTAACGACAGAGGACTATGTCATATTCCTTGTAGACCCCTTTCTGAGTTAAGACCTTTGATATTCGTGCCATTACAACTGGTGTTTCGCAGTAATTTCAACAACAACAACAACAACAAAAATGAAAAGGGAATTTAAAGACAGAGGAAACTGTTTACTTCATTCACAATCTGCGATAATTTGAACTCTACTGGTCATAGATCAGAATAGCTTACGGGATGGACTGTTGTCCATCGTCCGTCTGTTAGCAGAAGTTTGTTATTGCTATTCCTAAACAACTTGGAAGATTTGCATTGAAACTTTACACACATATTTATTCCATGGTCTAGTTGGTCTTAAACGAAAATAATGTTGCTCGGGTATCCAATATGGCAGCAACAGCGTCCATCGTAAAAATCATATTATAGCTACTCCTTGTGATTAGATGGTCATATCAAAATGGGGTTTTATAAAAAGACTTGTCATGATGTCTTGTTGGTCCTAACTGAAAATGGTACCGATCTGGCATTTAATACGACCGCCGTCTTGAAACTCTTGTTATGGCGATGTCTAGTTGGTCCTAACTGAAAATGGTACCGATCTGGCATCTAATACGACCGCCGTCTTGAAACTCTTGTTATGGCGATGTTTAGTTGGTCCTAAATGGAAATAGTGCCAATCTGACGTTCAATATATCCGCTATAGTTACCATCTTGAAACTCTTTTTATAGTTACTCTTCGTACATGGATGTTCAGATCAACGGAGAGGTTTCCACTAAAATACTTCTTGTGATGTTTAGCTAGTCCGAAATGAACATGGTACCAATCTGAAATCCAATATAAATGCCATGGCAGCTGTCTTGAAAATCTTATCACAATTCCTTCTGAATGGATGGTCAATATCATCATGGCGGTTTCACTTAAATACTACTTATGAAGTCCAGTTGTTCCGAAATGAAAATCGTGCCGATCTGATGTCCAATATGGCTGCCACATTTTCGATCTTGAAAATCTTGTTATTGCAACATGGATGGCTATATCAACATGGGGTTTCACGGTAAGACTTCTTATGATATCTAGTCGGTACTAAATGAAAATGGTGACACTCGTACATCAAAAATATGGCTACCACGACGACTGTCAAAAAAACCATGGCACTACTCCTCTTGAATGGATGATCATTATGGCATGGGGTTCTCACCAAAAGACTTCTAATGATATCTACTTTGTCCTAAATGAAAACGGTGTCAGGCTGACATCTAATACGTGTACTACAGAAATTAAGTTGAAAATCATATCATCGCTGAAGAATATCAGAGATGATTTAAACACTCGACGATTTAAAGGAAGAAAAGGTCTTTTGTTGAATTCCTGAAAATTATATTCACCCAGTAGAGCATCATTCCGTTTGAAAATAGAAACTGGAAACAAAGTCCTGTTGGGATCTTTCACAAACGTGACATGGCTCTTTTTATATAACAATATCAAAGTTCAGAAGAAAATAATCAGTCGTCTGGTTGGAAGTACAACTTTCACGAAAATTGGGCAAATACTGCAACCCGCCAGTAGCCCTACACACAAAATCCTACCATGGACTGTCTTTGGGTCGTACGACGTTATCTTGCTAGCATCTTAAAAATGTTAAGGACACTTCGTTAATATTTTCTGGTAAAATTTAATTCTTGTTTTCGATACATTTGGAAGCTTATTAGAAAAATATTTATTTATTTCTTGTTTTCGATAGTTTTGGAAACTTATTAGAAACATATTTAAGTGGGAGACCCGTGGAATTATTTTATGAGGTCTTCAGAAAGAAATAAGTTGTCTACTTTGATTTGAATAGGCAGGCTTTGATCATTAAATTATAACTGTATATGCTCATCTCTATAGAATATTTCACGGGGGTGGGGCATATTTTAGGTTACTTTATATATGCATATTTAATTGTTGTCTTCTTCTCCGTTCTTTTAGACACCGTAACGCAAATGGTGAAAAGGAAGGCATCGTCTGCCTCTCCCTGTGAAAGGCCAACCAAATTTATCAAGCAAAGTACCAGCAGCGACTTGGGTAATAGGCTTTATTTAGGAAGGAGAGCTCAGACATTTTCCAAACCTCCACTAGAATCATCGAATTTCCCGCCGCTAAAGCTGACAAAGAAGACTAGAACAGATGTCACCAGTTCTAATGGTGAAGAATCTGCCCTTGTGGCCCCAAATCTTAGAAGGGCGTCGACCCTGCCCATTGAGGATACTGAATTGGTATCAGAGAACAATGATAAATCGCCATCTAAACGTAGAAGCAGACCCGGGGAATCATTGCCATTTAAAAGAACAAAAACTTCCGATGGACCGAAAACTTCACCGTCACAAAAGTCATCCTCTTTTCTTCTCACCACCGTTGAACCTTTGAAATCAGGATCTTCTGTCGGTGAAACAAAATTAGGTGAGACAAAATGGGAATTCACTCCTCAGAATTCTGGAAGGCGAGAGAGTCCTACTAAAACCTCGTTCAAGGGGAAAATGAGCAGATCAGCTAGTGATGCTGGACCTAGCCTTCTACCAAGTTTTACTGAGTTTGCGTCAGAAGGGAAGACTTCTCTTTCTATGTCCAAGTCTGCCCTTTTGGGTCCAATCGAGGAGGCAGAAATAACTAGAGCTTTGGCAAGCCTAAGGAGTTATACCTCAGCGTCAGGGAAATCCTTTTCAAAAACAAAGTCTACTTCTCTGACAAAAGACCTTAGCTCAGACATTATGTCACACGAAGAACCGAGCTCATTCGTTAAGCCTAACTCTG
Source organism: Megalonaias nervosa (assembly GCA_016617855.1). NCBI lineage: Eukaryota > Metazoa > Mollusca > Bivalvia > Unionida > Unionidae > Megalonaias > Megalonaias nervosa. Next base: position 117,486 of record JAECUM010005782.1, read on the forward strand.
TCGAAAAAACTTTAGAAGGCAAAGAAGCCGAGACAAGCTGTAGTTCACACACTACCGAAACGGGCCTGAACCAGCCAAAGCCACACAACGGGCTAATGGAAATTGTCTTCTCCTTTGACACCACTGGGTCCATGAGTTCCTGCCTTGATGAAGTTAGAAATCGAATTAAGGATATGGTTCAGCGACTTCGGGCCGATATACCAGGTGAAGTTATTAAACAAATATTAGGAAAGATAATACTTAGGGTCCATTGGTTGGGAGACTCTGGCGATTTGTAATTTATTTTGGCCTTCATTATCTAGGTGTTAACATTACTGTCAGAGAAAATCCATAATCTGTAGCCTGCCTCAACGAAATAGAAGAGAGTCATGATGCTCTTCAGGTCCTCGGCTTCCAGAGATATGTAAGAAACACGTAGGTCGGTGCAATATTATTACCTTTTAAACAATCCAGCTTCTTTGATCCTAAGCAACTTTTGGCCATTCATGCTTCTCAGATCTTAACCAACATTTTGGAGTAGATATCATGGGATTTAGCCTCCAAGAAGGAGATAAATGGATAATTTTGTAATACCAAAATCTATAATTTTGCTAATTTGTTGGCATATATAAAATGACCACATATGTTTTTCACTTTCTTCTGATATTATTCTACCTAGAACAGTCAAATTTGTCAAATGAATTCATTCCTATACTTCTACTGTAAAGGTCACAGTCTTATTTTGAATGCTTTACTAACTTTGGTCAAATGTTGTCCTAAGTTCATTCTCACTGCTTGTACTTGAATGTCATGTCAATACTTTAGTTTTACGACAAAAGAAGGTCTATGTTATCTATTTATTACATTTCACGGATTTCAGTAAATTGTGTTTGTTTTGGGTTTCTTTGCCTAATGTCATTTCTCTGGCAGTTCATGATATTGCAATGAAACTTTGTGGTGGCATGTTTGTTGTTCAAGACCTTTTCCAAAAGAGTTCGATCCTCTTAATTTTTGTATTTAAAATCATTTTTATGGTAAAGTCATGAAACTTTATAACTTGGTGATTGGCATACACTCAGAGATATCCATCATAAAGTTAAAGAAAGGCATTCACATTGACCTGTATCTTCTGCTTCAGTATTTTGTTTTTGGTGTGTGTGTAGTTTCACTTAAGAAGTTACCTAAGGTAAGACGTTTAGTTAACTTGAATATGAAATATATGTTGTAATTTCCGAGTTGTCAGTTACAGATTTTGTAGCCAATCTGTTAAATTTAAAAGATAGTTCCTGGTCATTTCAGGAGTCCAAAGGTGAAAGGTCAGTTTTACCTGGTAACTCATTCTTTCAGCTGAATATCTAAGTTCAACATTGGTGAATGATATTGACCTCTCAAATAAATATTATCACTTAGAAAACCCTAATATTTTATGGGCTCAAAGGTTATAGAAATCAAGGCCACTCTTTTCTGAATTTATTTTTGCATGATAATTTACTTGTATAATAGCTTTTGGGGATGAATGCTCTAGTGAGGGAAGATTTATTCTGGTTGAAACTTGGGGGGAAAACTTGTCTGTCATATACAGGTCTTGAAAGAAAATTGAGTGGCACCCTCAGGTTAGAGTTTTGAAGTATTAACACATTTATTGTTATGAGATGATTTGTCATTTGTTTACTGAATACTATTGTCACATGTAGGCTTGTACAAAAGTAACAAAAGAAAAGAGTGAAGTCAATAAGCTTTGTAAATTTAACAAAATAATTTATTTCCCTAGAAAACAAGGTGAAAATATGAAATAGGACTTAGGGTTTGTGAATCTAATCCAAAAATTAATCCTAGAATTCAAGAATATAAGTCCTATCACTAAAAGTTCTAATTGAATCCAAGTTGGAATCTCGATGAAGTTCCAATATGGAAGGCGATGACGTCCTCTATAACCAGTTTGTGTTGATGTGTCAACAGTTCATTGTTGAGTCACCAAGAATATAATTCTGGCTTTTGAATTCCGAATAATTTAGTGAATGTCTTTGTCCAAGAATTTTGTTGAAGAAGAGTATTTTCCAGGGTGAATAAATTATTTTAAATACGAAAATCAACTCAAATGGCAACAACAAGACAAATACCTTGAGCCCGAAGGTATATATTTATGACTGATCAAATCCTCTAGAAGATGTCTGTTTTAACCTGCGATTTTAGATCACATGATGGCTCACATGGTCACTTAACTTGAACAGTGCAGTAAAAAAAAAATGCCGATTTGCACATAGACTAGAATAGCCCTATCTAAGAATCAGATTCCCACACTGGAAATAAATTTAAAAATAAAACTGTTTACAACAGACTAACACATGGGCTGAACATAACCTTGGTAATGACCAATCATTTTCACTCAGTGTTTATAAAATCGGAACCAAGGTCAAGAACTAGGTTAGCTAAAAATAAAAATGTAGCAATCGAACTGCGTTGTTATCAGGTCAAGACAGAAAACTGAACCTTCCCAAAAAAAGTCAAATCCATTGAATAAAGTTATCATTACAATAATGTAATGAATTAAAAATAAAATAAAAGAGAATGTAAAACTAACACACAAGCAATTAAATTACATATACATAACACTATTAGAATACTTAGGTAAAGGAGTTATTTTTTTCAATCCACTGTAATCTATAGAAGAAAAATAATAATTTTGGGCCTATTGTAGCTTATAGAAGTCTTTTAAGAAAATCTACACAAATTACATGTCCAATGTAAATTTGCAAAAGTAATGGTAAAAGCCATTTACATGTATGTGGTCAAAGTGCAATACTACCAACCAAGCTTAAACATCTGTTGAGGAAAGTCTTCATTTTTCAGTTTGGTTTCTTAAATTTATTATTCACAAGGAGCATAGCATTGTTATGACAAACTATTGCATAAATTTTTGCACGATTCAACAGTTCTACAAGCGCATGGTTTTTCAGAATGGTACATTCCCAATTGCACTGCATCCTAACAGTGTGCATACTTATTTGTTAAAGCACAGAAAATGAGTTCTGTATATAACTGTACAGGGGGTTAGAGCAGAAAAATCACATTTTTCAGGTTTCTCTTTTTTTATATTAAAGTTTCATGTATTTAAAACTTTTTGTTGCATCAATCCGCAAGAATGTGTATTGTGTCACCTTTTTTGCTCCTTGTTTGGTTGATTGTAATGTGAATCAGTGTTTTATTAGTTCTCACACACCACAGTTTAAGAAAAATTTAATAAAACTTACTAAATATAGAGAACCATAGAACTGTAGCTGTTTTCTGTTTTTACCAGGTATCCGCATTGCAATCATCTGTCATGGAGATTATTGTGACAGTGACAAATATGTTGTGCAATGGATCGACTTCGGAGCGTCCCTGCCCGAGCTCAGTGACTTTGTGTCAAGGGTTGAGAGGACCCATGGTGGAGATGCTGCCGAGTGTTACGAACTGGTTCTAAAAAGGGTAAGGGAGGCACTGTCCTGGACCCCAGGGAGCCAACGTTCCCTGATCCTGATTGGGGATGATGAGCCACACAGTGTTGGCTACGTATATGGGTGCGACAAATTCATAAATCAAATCAATTGGCGAGAGGAGGTGCAACTGTTGAAAGATGTAAGTCGTATATATGCCATTCATTGGATGATCTTATGCCATAGGTGTATTAACCTACTGATAGGTTTCATTGCATGGTATATCTCTAAAGAACTAGAAAAAGAAAAAAAGATGTTTCTTACAGTGATGAAATTTGATTAGTGAAGAATCTGCATTGTTAATCTTGATACACAATACCAAAAATTCAAGTAGGCTTAAATGACAGAAACTATCCTATAGATTTTCAATTAGTTTCAGACATTGTGCTGCGGTCTTTTATTAGTATACAGTGCCATATTTGGCTTGCAAAATGTGCCAGTATTATTTTGGTTGAGTCATAAAAATTCTCAACATGCCATTGACAATCTTTCTGTTGGTATTCTTGTTGTTGTTCATCTAACTAGTTTAAATTTGAAAAAATGTATTTTTCTCCAGAAAGGATGAAGTTCTGCTTTTCTATGTAAACACATTTATGCACAAAAGAAAGAGAAACTCTCTAGCAAGATCCTTTGTACCTTGCATTCATAAATCACAGCTTAAACTTCATTACACTTTTCAGCAATTTTACAAAGGATGTCTTCAGATCAATATGAGAAGCCTTTTGTTCATTGTTTTTGAGACTTGTTAGAAGGAATAATGGTTGAATGGTAAGTTGTAACCGATGATAGTTTTCACATGACTGGCCGCATTAGTTAACCCAATTCATGACATATCATGCATTTATAGCATTAGTTAACCCGATTCATGACATGTCATGCATTTATAGCTGTTTAAGAAAGAGTATAAAGGTTTATTGTGACAGGTAAAATAAAGAGCATAAAAACTTTGATGGAAACAGAACGTGATGCACCAGACACATTATTGAATTACTCTGTCTACTAAGCAAATTTAAAAATATAGTACAGCATGTACAGATTGAAAGTATTTAAAGTCTTAAGCCACATTTTTTATTTTGTCTAAAAGTAATATTTATGGATATAACACAGCTGAGTACCATCGTAATTCATCTTTAAAATAAAAAAAGATGTTTTATTATTAGATCAATCAAAAGCAAAGCAGGTAATGTATTTACTTGCTCTCTATGATATTCTTTTTAACTTTTATCCCCCATTAAAAAACAAACAAGCAAAATGAACATGGAGTGGTAAAGGCTTTCTGATGCTTTACTCAAGTTCAAATTAAGAGATAATCTCACTCTTTGTGGAATATTTTGAAAATCCAATAATAATTCATGCAAAATATAAAATTATTTTTTGTTTTGTCAAAATTAAATTTTAGAGTTAAAAAAACCTAAGCCTCTGTTGGTAAAATACTCGGTGATTTTCCTTGTACCCAAACAGCTTAATACCATCCCTGATATATCCAAATTATTGCAGATGACATGCATCACAATAGAATAAGGATCCAGCATAATTTTTGTTGACACTGACATTAAGACACTATGTAATTCTGCTGCTTCCAGCATGATTTTATCTTGCAAACTTGATCACTACTTACAACCATATTAAGTTATGCCAACAGGGAAGCTGCTTCTTACCAAGTCATGATATGCCTGCATAAACCTGTCTGTGATATTCATTGAATTTTCTAATGTACACTGTTATTCCTGGCATGAGTATTTGTTCCCATAAGCCTCAATTTGAAATGTTAATTCCACTATACATACAATGATTATGCATCTGGTTTAAGAGCATGTTCATATACCTTAATGTTGAGTATGTTACAGATGGGGGTACGGATTTATGGTGTGCAGGTGGACGGATCAGCCTATGCTACTTATTTCTACAGGGAGATGGCAGAGGTCACTGGAGGACACCACCTGAAACTACAGGAATTTTCCAGTATATTTAGTTTCCTTATGGCAATATGCTATAAAGAGGGAAGTCCTGATTTATTACCAGTATGTTATATTGTGTATCTTCACTTCTGCCAAAGAAACGCATTCACAAATTCGACTTGAGAACAGTTATTACTGCATCTCGTCTTTGCACATAGTTTATGAGGCATTTCATAATGGCAAAATTCACTAATTTCCAATATTGGTAACCTGTTTGTTTTATTTTCTGGACAGATCAAGCATAAAGCACATATGGTGGTTACATGTATGGATGTTCATAGCCAGCAACAAACAGAAATGTGTTATGTCAGTCCTGCATTCTTCAAACTTTGTCAAACACCCTCAGCTAAATCAAACATTGTATACGAATAAAAATTCCTGCACTTACCAATCCGAGTGGTTAATTCACAAGTCAACATGCTATTCCACAAGATTTCCATGTAGCATATCATTGTACCAGTAAAAGCAACACTTGTCATATTTCCAGGACAGAAAACATAAATTTCCAAGAATATCATAAATTAGAAATCTGTCATTACACCCTTCATTAGAGCTGTGTACTTTATCTTACCATTGCCTGCCATAGAACTTTTTCCAAATTATAACTAATGAAAGTTAAATGTTATCTATTTAATAGATATTAATTACTTGTAGTTATTTTCATTTGACATTCATCAATTACTTGTGATAATACAGTAATATCATCAAATGATTTTATGTTTCTATTTTCTCATGCATAGAACTTGTGTTCTTATAGTTGACTGGGCACCCCATTGCCCGAATTAATATATTTGTATTAATTCGCATTTAAAAGCACATGGCTCGAGATGCTTATGATGCAATACTAGCAACACAACAATTATAACTTGGGGTTTTCTTGCTTTCCAAGAGCAACACACACACACACACACACACATATATATATATATATATATATATATATATATATATATATATATTCTACTTAGATAATTATTCAGATTTTCATAAAAGAGTACAAAACCTAATGACCTTCATATGAAGCCAGAGGCAATGACTGTTCCTGATGAATACTGTGTTTTGAATCTTCTCACTATATTGCAAAAGTGCAGGGTTATTTTAAACAGAAAAAAATGGGTGAGAAAAATAATCTATGTCAGTGTTTGTACTAAGACAAGGAAATCCCAGTTGCAGGGTTACATTTTTTGTCTCCCCCCTTGGCAGAGCCTCAAGGGGAGACAAATAATATAACCCCTTGACTGTAATTTCCTTGTCTCAGTGCAAACCACAACATAGACTTTCTTAATCACTGACATTTCACCTCTGTCAACACTGGTTCGAGTCTCATCACAGTAAATATATGCATGTGAGAAAGCTTGCCAGTAACTTAACATAGGTCAGTTGTTCTTCTCATTGCTCTTTTGGGTTCTTCTTCCACCAAATATACTGGCCGCCATGTATAGCATTTCATGGGCTAAAAAAAGGTGTTAAAACCCACAAAACCAATCCTAATGCAAAAATGAAGTGAAAATGTGTCTCACCAAACATGCTATACACATTTTCTTTGTGTACCATTACAGTTAATCACTTGGGATTTGGATGTTGCCCTTAAAGATCAACATTTAATTGTTTCTTTTTGTCGTAATATTTACTAGATGTATCAATTTTAAACAAATACTGATGGAGTCTTTATTGTTATCTCCAATTTTCAGACTTTTGAGGCTGAGGTTAGAGCACAGAACAAAAAGGATATAGCATTAGATATAGAAGGGCTTTTCTTGGACCTGAAATACCCACGGACACCCAACAAGTCATTTGATCTAGTTGTCATGAAGTCAGTTAAGTTGGCTACTACCCCTGCCTCTAAAAGAATTAAATCTCCACTACGAAAGAAAGCAGCAGAGAAGACCAAGGCTAGAAAAAACACAGGGTCTAAAACTGGAAAAGAGAAAGAAAGACATCCAAAACCTAAATCAAGAAAAGTAAAATTAACTGCTAAATCTAAAATGGCAAAATCAAAGAAAGGTCAAAAAGCAAAGTCCAGAACAAGAGCTGAAGGCACAAAGAGATCAAAAGCCAAGAAAATTAACAAGGTAAGAAGGAAGTATACATCCGATTAAAATGTAACGTTTCATCATCCTAACAGTTGATAATTATGATGACAAAGTGAATTTTAAGATGTTGAACATGTTTTCCATCTCAGAACCCAAAACATTTTTGTCATTCTAATTTAAGGAAGGATATAATAATAATTGCTTTATAGAAGGAAAATAAACCATCTGAATAGTTCAGTTTCTTTGGTTATTCATTTCAGATTAAAAAAACAGCGCTGAGAGAAAAAGTGTCTGAATCAAAGTTCAAGAGAGGTCCCTTGGAGCGACTGAAATGGTCATCATGGCATCTAGGGGTTGTGGCTAAACTACCGAATGAAGGAACCATGTGGGGAAACAGGAAATCTACAGCGAGGAACTGCGCTGGGAAAACATCTCAGAGAGTTTCGAAGTGTGGCTCCTCTAATGCCTGGCATACTTGTAAGCATTACATGGGATACCGGAGAGTGGATCTCTTCAAAAAGGACACTAGGTCGAAAGCACTGTATGAAATTGCCGTTCAGTTGCCAAGAAAACCTAAAAAGTATGTAGTGTATTTCCGTCTGTCAAAAGGGTTTGCAAGTTCTGGTTTGTGGGATACATACCTGATTCACGATAAGTCTGTACAAGCTGAGATGAAGAAGGTGTTGAAGAAGGGCTGCAATATTCATGTGCGAAGAGGGGTTATTCCCGGTCACTCTGCTAGAAGTATGGACCTGTTCTCTAAAGTAAAGGACCATCTGAGGAAGAACTATGATTATGCATGGAGGAAGGAGGTAAACAGAAAGAAGTTGCACAGAAAAGTGGAAATGAACGGTGTTATTATATCACATGGAAATATTTGATCACATCTTTATTATCCCTTGGCACAGTAAGAAAACTACAGTTTATTTAAGTCTGTGATTACATTTATAGTGGTCCATCACTTGCTTTGGAGGTGTAACATAGTAGCCACTATAAATTTTCATAGAGACTGATCCATTTTTCTCTACAATTGCATGACACAATTAAATGTTTATGATGTTGTTTTCTCAAAAATTGAGTAGTATCTATAATACATCCTTTCAAATCATAACTCAGCAGGTTTATATTTGACCCCACATTTCTGCAGAATGACCTCACAACCAGGCAGTATATGATTACCTGACCCACAGATTTGATTTGTTTGCAGCTCACTTTTATCTGGACATAATAACTGGACAAACATTATGCAAATAGATGGACGTATAAAAGTGTCCATGCTTTCCTGAAAAGCGATTAAGTGATGTTCAGCCTATAGGAGCAAACTGCGATGAAAATTAGCTTCATGTGTTATGTTGAGCTGATTCTGCATTCCTGGAGAAGGTCATCATATTTCTCTATGTCTGTATGTTGGGCTGTATGCATTTTTTAATTCAAACTTACATATGTTCTTCTTGTGTTACAGACACAGTAACTGTTACAGAAATAGTATAAGTTGACTCAACAGCAACTTATATGTGATGGCCTAGTTAACTGTAACTGTATCTGACAAGGAGAGCTTTCTGACAAGCAGATATGTCCTCTTCATGATGTGGTAATATTTTGCTTAAGTTGACACATATAATTTTTTTGAACCTGCATTTAAAAGGTACATCCCAAACATTGACTCCTTATATGTCCTGATTCCAAGCATCTGATTCCTTGAATGTCTTGCTTACATAATTTTCCCTCAGAAACACACACTCTCATTTAGCATCTGTCACATTCAAACATAATTTCTGATAGTAATTAATGCCATTATCATACAACTGTTAGAATATCATTTCCTTTGTATTTAGGTAACAATGACGTTAATGACAGTGCAAGATCAAGGTTTCTTTTATTCTCAGGAAAATAATTCCTTACTCTGAAAAGTGAATATAGGTGACTGTGCAAGCATTGAAAGATGGAAAGAATGCCCTCAGCAAATGCATTCATTATCTTGTCAAAATGAACCCTGAAATTGTTTAACTTGTACCTTACAACTCACCTCTAAACAAACCCACATTTATGAGGTTGAAATTAATCACACACAAAGCTGCACAATATATGCTGCTTTTGATGTCTGAGCTTGTGATTTTTTTTCTGCATCTGTTTTTAACCTGTACAAGGGCTGCAGAAGCTCTCTACCACAGTAAAAACTCAACCACTGGAAGATCTATACCACAGTAAAAACTCAACCACAGGAAGATCTATACCACAGTAAGAACTCTACCACAGCAATACCATTACCACAGTAAGAACTTGGACACAAATTTCTACTACAGTAAGAACTCTACCACAGTATGTTGTGCTCTACCACAGAAAGAACTGTGACACAGATCTCTACTACAGTTAAGAACTCGATCACAGTCTAGGCTCTACCACAGTAAGAACTGTGACACAGATCTCAACTACAGTAAAGAACTCAATCACAGTTTGGGCTTTACTACGGTAAGAACTGTGACACAGATCTCTACTGCAGTAAAGAACTCTATTGCAGTCTGGTCTTTACCATGGTAAGAACTGTGACACAGATCTCTACTACAGTAAAGAACTCTATCGTCTGGGCTTTACTACAGTAAAGGCATTTTCAAAAGCATTGCAGGAAGCTGGCGTCCATAGCATGGTTATATTCCAGTCTGAATAAAATCAAGATTTACTTAAAATATGTCGATATGACTAACACCAACAAAGGTTAATGTTCTGCTTACCTCTGGAATTGCAGGTCCACTTATTCTTTAGCCATTCAGATCAAGCAATGCATTTGTGGTAGGGAGAGTTTTCATTAGAAAAGATATGTTCCAAATGAAGTTGTTCCCTTTCACTAATGAGAAACTGTAATTTACTTGATGAATCAGAAGGTTAACAAAACAAAACCTTGCACTTGTCAGATCTCTTTATATCTGAGATTTTGATTTTAATCTGATTGGGTAAGGTTCAGAAATGTGTTACTAATATTCAAGGCAAATTTGCCTTTTGATCGAGTTAGTTCAATAAAGTATATAACATACAAAATTTTGCATAACATACAAAATTTTGCATAAGAAATCTATAAGGATTTTATTAAGAAAAAGACCCACCCACCCCATCCACAAGAAAATAAAATTTTAAGTTCACAAAACAACCATGATTTTGGTGATTGTGAAGTATAGTGGAATGTTCAAAAAAGATTAAATGGTCTGTTGTTGGAGACGTTTTTAATCACAAGTACAAAAATAAAACTTTACAATGTTCTTCAAACTCCAGATAGATCTGACCGAGGAAGTCAAGCCCCTGAGAAAGAAACACAAGATCATTACATGAGAGTCTATGTCTGGGTTACTCGTAACGGAACCTGTGCAAGAAGAAACATAGCTGCAAAAGAACCCAGAATTAATTCTTTTTTGAGTGAATTTATCAGATCCCAAAACTTTTGTACCAGAGAGTGAACTTTGTTTTTTTCTTCTTCAAATATGCAAGAAAAAATGGGCAGTTATGAGAACTTTACAAGGAGAGAGAGAGAACACATGAACTTAAATGATTTGATATAATAGATAGGGAAGGGTGGATGCTTGATATTAAAAGGCAACCATCAAAATAGGCAATTGTTGTATGCACTATTACAATGGAAGACAAAGAGTTTCCACAGTGATAAAGGATAAAAGTTTTTGAGAGAGAGAGAGAGAGAGGACTCTTTGGCTAATAATGTTGCCTCCACCAACCTAATTTTGTAAGGTTGCATACAAAATTTGATGGTTTATTAAAAAGATATTTGAGACATTATTGCAACAATAGAGAACATTAACAAATTTAAGATTAAGAACACAGAAGAAGAACACAAAGAAGAAAAATTTTAACAATTCAGTAAACATAAAATATCTGAAATGATGATGCTTTGTACACAGAAAACTGGAGAAAGAATTTATATATTTTACATCATGAGAATGTTGTGGACTTTTAAACATAGTGTGCCAGCTATTCCACCAAGCAAATTCAACAGAATTCACCATCCCATATTGTTCATGTTCACAAACACTGGAAAAATATGTAAATTTACATGATTTTTAAAAGCATTAGACTTCAAATTTTTCTTACGTAATTCATAACTAAAATGCACAGTTCCAACAGGAAAATCAAATTCCCATTCTTCCCCAGCTTTAGTACATTTATGCAATGGCCAGTGTTGGGCAGGTATATAAGAATGACACCCCCATTAAATGCATGACATTAGTAAAGACGAACCATGTACAGGAAGTCAGGATGAAATCGACCTGAATGTATAGAAATTATAACAATTATCTTGCTGAATGGCAGATCGGTGCTTTTCAAAGAAGTGAACAAGGGTGGCACAGTTGTATGTATGTATAGAAATTGTTACAGATATAAAATATACATGTTTAATTGTGAAGCAGTATGGAGTATATATGTGACCGACCTGGTAAAGACACTTGATTAATTGACAGGATGATCAGAAACATTGGGAATGCCATGCACAATGATAAAAAAAATGAACGAAAGAATTTGTACTTTTCTGCTCATTACTATGATGACCTTTTAAAAGCTACAAATGCAGCAGCATTACAAAGACTTGCTTTTTAGGGGAGCTATGGGTTTGAAATTCATCTTCTTTTTTAGCTGGGCCAGACGGGAAAGGGAAAAGGTTTCCATAGGGATATATCTTAGTTTACATCTCTTTTCCATTTTTGATACATAATTACATTTTACACCTTTATCCATGGCAATAGCTGGTTATATCTAGAATAACAAACACTTATTATGATGGTTTTTGTCTCAAGATTTTGTCTTTTAATGCAAGAGGTTTAAATGGAAGGAAAAAATGGAAGTCGTTTTTAACTGGGTAAGAAAACAGAATGACCACCTAGCCAAAAGATAATAAGGAAAAGTGGAAATATTGGGAAAAGTGAATGGAAATGGTTTGGTTTGGTGTTTTACAGCGAATCAACACAAGTAGGCTATTAAGTGCAGAGGCACTTGGAGTACAATACCTTGCCATTATCTATTTTGTTAAAGAGTAATTATTTCTCCAAACATATCAGATCATGTTAGCATTTTACTTGAAGTTCAATAATTAGATTCCAACAGGTGATGTAAAGAATCTTAAAAGCTGAATGAAAGACTTTTTGACAGATATTAGTAGTTATATTAGTCACTTAAAAGAAATTTTAAATTGTGCAAATTATTAGAAAATACTAAAAAGGTGAATATTACAAAATGTATATGCAAATTTTCTATATATTTAAAATTTAAGATATAAAATGCCATGATAAAGAATTACTATACAAATCTGAGAACAACCTGGATGATGAAAATGTCGAAAAAAATATGATTATGATGAGGATAAAGAAATAACTGACCAAAACTCCACTGATGAAGAGAAAATATATGTAAGAGAAGAGAGACAAATGATATTTGAGCAAATGTCTGAGAAATTATTTTCCTACTTTAAATGAAGACCAGAAATGTGTGTGATATAGATGTAACTGTAGATGAGTTTTATACAGGGTTGCACATATTCAAATATAATAATTTCCCTGGTCTTGCTGCTGAATTTTATCATTTGTTGTGGAAAGAGATTTTTAATTTCATGTTTAACTCAGATTTACAGGCATGCAAAATAGGCATGTTGAATAAGCATGCCGTAATAATTTATTGATATAAGAATGCAGACAATAAAAAGCCTGGCATCCTATTAAACTGTTTAATATTATAAAATTGTTGCAAAAGCTCTAGGTCTTCCACTGAGTAGCAAGTAAAATTAAAGATCAATAAATTTTTTTGTTGTTTTCACATAAAGTATTGAAGGAATAAAAATCAGAATTAAACAAGAGCTACGCAAAATACCCTTAAAGGGACTGACAACTGGGTGAAAAGAATTTCCAGGAATTAAAGACAAGTTCATTTCTTCCTTTTAACTGCTGAGTGTTGAAACCATCTTTGATATCCTCAGCAATAACAAGATTTTCAAATTAACTGCAGTTAATATAACATATTTGATGTCAGATTTGCAAAATGTTCAAGTAGATACCATTAAAAGTCTTTTGGTCTCTCCCCCCCCCCCCCAAGTCATCCATACTGGAGTAGTAATGACATTTTCATAAGTCATCATGGCAGTCATACTGAATGTACATCTGACACCATTTTCATTTCATACCAACTGGGCATCATGAGAAGTCTGTTGGTGAAAACTATATATCATAGAAAGTCTTTTGGTGCCTATGTCTATGTGACCATAATTCTTCTGGAGTAGTGATAACAAGATTTTCAAGGATACCATGGTGGCCATTTTGGAGGCTATAACGACAGAGTCAAAGGTTGTTAAACTCATTGAAAGAGAATTTAGACACTGACCCTATCTTGCAATCAATTTTTTTTGTAGCAACATGTTGAATGAAAATTTTAGAACTGTTTAGCAATGTGTGGTTAATGATATTTACAATATACAAACTACAATATTTTTTCATGTAATGGTGGTTTTCGTGTTGTACAGTTGATTTGCCTATTCTGCCTTTTTCTTAATTCAACTGACTGATGTTTAGAGGTTTCTGTTAACAATTATTGATATTGGGTTACAACTGTTAGTAATATTTAGGGACAATCAGAACCCCTATTATGCACAAATGATAAAAGCAAACACCCTAAATGATGAGTTTTTAACACTTGCAAAGTAGCAAGGAACTCATAGGAGACTTGACGCAGAGTGACAGGAATTTGTGAGGAAAAGATAGAAAAACACTATTAAACAGCTGTAATTTAAACAAAGTGCCTGGAAGAAAGCCTGACAAAAGCATAAGATGAATAATAACACAAGCTACTAGCAAATAAACTAAAACTTCTGTGACAAAAAAAGAATATCTTTGACAAGCTACAGGATAAAGAATCTAGTCTAAATAGATTCTTTGTTTCATAATCAATCATACAAAAGAATTAGTACAAACTGATAAGGGCAAGGAGAATAAAGTTAACAACTCAAATTATTAAGCAGAAGTGCTGCTTGGATGTCTTATATTTACTGAAGAATTTTTAAATGACTGAATTTAAACCATTTTTCTTCGCTCTCCACAATGACCTTGACCCTTTACCATGTGGCCCAAAAAAATTGTATGGTTCTACCATGCCCAAAGTGAGTCATTCATGAAGTTTGGTAGTTTCATTTGGTAGATGGTGAACACTCTTTTTATTTTGCAGAAACAAAATTAGTAAGCTACAGAGAGAAATAACAAAAAACACATCACGTTATAGTGGGTAGATATAACTTGCAGGAGGAAAGTGGTTTTTATTTGATCCATACATCTTCTTGTGAAGACCACAATATTTGCCAAGTTTCATGGCACTCCATCAGAAAATGAGGGAGCAAGTTGAATGATGGACAGATGTATGGATATTATGATTATTACATACCTATGCCTCTACTGAGGATGTAAAAAGCAACAGAAAAACTCGGGAATATAGAAAATGTATTTATTTATATTCAGTGTATTGTGTATAATTCAAGATAATTTTAACACTTGTATACATCTGTGTCAAAGAACCATGTATTGTATATCACAACTGCAAACAAGAGTCCCAAAGGGGCCTGATATTGCTCACCTGGCTTACATAACTAAACAGTTGATCATTTCATTAAACTGGCTAATGTAGTATTTTAAGAACACGACCTAAGTCTACTGTCTCCCTAACTTATATCTTGCTGATTTGACCTATCTCACTATATCCTGATAAAAAATTCTTTCTAAAGATAAAAGCATAATTATCACTGATGTCATCCAAACTTTTCATGATATAAATCAATTTACCAAGTTTTATAGAACTTGGATGAGAAGTACTGTCTCAAGGCATAAAGCAGTATCAAGCTCAGCCAATTTGATGCAAGGCAGCTCATTAATATAGGCAGATCTCACTTATCATAGAACCTGTCTATAACAATGACAATATAAGCTTATCTAACAAGGTGCAGAAAGAATTGTAATTCAGTCTCCACATTGCTAAAGAGTTTATAATACAAGACTATTTAATAAGCCCAATCAAATTTGAGCAGAAATAGAGTTGTTAGAGTGTTGACAAATGCAGCCAATCAAATGCAATGTTACATTATTGATATGCATTGATTTCACTAAAAATCATACATCACCAAGATCTTGATAGCATATGCCTATTTACCCTATCACACTAATCTCTAGCACATTGTTGAACTTATGAGAGATCTTGATCAAAAAGCCCTATTTTCTAAGTCTGGTCATAATCAGATGAAAATTGGGCTTCCAGAATGGTAACAAGCTGAAGATCACATCATTAATATGCATAGATCTTGCTCATGACTGAACTTGTCCAAAGTCTTGATGATATGTAAATATTACAAATCTGGTCAAAATCCAATCAGTCCACTTTAAGAAGACTCAGTAAATTATGTCCACTTTATTTCAGAAGATTCACCCTTCTCCACACAGATATTATGTAATTATGAGATAACATGAAATTATTGCAATATAGAGCTAAGTTAGTGAAATAAATTTTTCCTATCACTATTGTAAATAATCTGGCAGCTTGTCACTGGCACATCGGAAGCCAAGATTATGGGCAGAGCTGTCTGGTGTATTCTGACTCCGAGCTGCACACCTGTATCTATAGCAGTAACTCTAAAAGTACACAAAACAAACTGTATCAAGACAAAAATATCAAATTATGTGGACAGTCATTACTTCAATTTTTTTCTCTAACACAGCTACACATTCATTATTGGTAATATGATCTTTTGATTATTCTTTTACAGGCCGAAAAAGTGAATTAGCAGTATGTAATACATGCATTCTTAAGACCTTGTAATGACATCTAGTACTACTATAAGATTCTGTGTTTGTGAATTTGAAATAAACAGTGATTCTAAAACACCTGGACTACATAGCTGACCATTTCATTAATTGGGATTAAATGGAATGATAATCACACAACCCAATGAAAACTATATCCCAACCTTTATTTCATGTCGATTTCACTTATTTTACTACACTGTGATAAAACTTATTTCCAAAGCTAAAGACCAGAAATATGGCCTCCAGAGTGACAACAAGCTGAGCCAATTAGATGCAAGATCACCATATTAATATTCATATATCTTGCTCATTGGACTGAACTCCTCGATGATCCAGATATAAGACTTTTTACCAAGTTTAATGCAAACTGGCTCTCATTCATTACTGAACTAATCCATGACCAAAAGCCCATATTCAAAGTTTAATCAAAACTGGCATAAATTAGTTCTGAGTGGCTCTAGGATGCTTGATTATGAAACAGGTGTTCACTTTGATTAAAAAACAGGTGTTTACCTTGACTATAAAACAGGTGTTCAACACAAATTTTTTGCTTTACATGTTCAATGTTTGAAGGCATAATCAAGCTCTTTATATATTTCCTTCATTTTTTTATAATTCTTTTTAGTGAAATCCAGTGCATTTGTTATACAATCCAAAATTTGTGTTAGTGCTAATGACCTTTCCTGAACCAGCTGAATCACACCTGTTTGTCTTGTCATCATAGTCCAAGGAAAATTGTTTATGCTGAGTAGCACTAAACAGTGTGAGAAATCATGCATCAGCATGAACTGTGGCATACATGCTCACAAACATCAACAGAGGAGGGAAGTAAAACCATGTCATGTGTGGGATTGGTATTGAGTCAGAATATACCATAATCTTGGGCTATGGAGGTGATACAGTACAACCTGTCTTGAAAGACCACCTCTTTTGCCAAAATATTATGGTTTCTCAAGACAGGTGGTCTCCCATAACAGCTCACAATCCTATATAATCTATAAATTTGTGCACTGAGAATGTGGTCTCTCAAGATAGGTAGTATCACATAGCAGTGGTCTTTCAAGACAGGTTTTACTGTATCTGCCATGGACTCTTAAAGAAGGAGACAGCAGCACATAAGGCATACTGAGCTGTGCTCAATTAGCTTTAATGGAAGATAATGCAAATTTAGAGAACACCCACAGAGGTAAATGGCTTGATGAGTTTTATGCAATACCCATTTAAAGATAAATGCCCACTTATGAAAATGATGTTTACCTTGACATGTTTCAACAAACTGCTTCAAAATGGGCAAAAAGCACAAAGTGAATATGAGGACATGCTGCATGCATTACTGGTGAGTGTGTCCCATCATCCAGTTCTAGCCCTTAGACAGTTGGGCCAACAGGCTGAGCAGACACCATGGCCAGTTCAGGGTTGTAGTCAGATGGGATGATGCATTAAGCAGATACCACAATCAGTTCCAGCTCCTAGGCAGTCACAATGATGGGTTGAGCCTCATGTTCCAACTCTATGACCAGTTCCATTTCCTAGACTGTTGAGATGATGGGTTGGGACATTCTCAGAATGAAAGATGGCTCCAAGGCAGGATTATGACCTTGATGATGGCTATGCCTCAGAGTGCTACCGGTTTAAAGCCTACACTGGCATCAAATGTAATATGAAATAATAAGCAGCCATTGCTCTCATGCAGCCCCAAGAGCAGATGTACACCTTAGAGACTGAGTCTATGCTCAAGGATAGTTTCTCACTGTCACTGCTACCAGATCCTTAGAGATATGCTGAGCTGATGCAGAGGTTTGGTTATGCAAGTGACTCCTATCTAGTATTGCTATCAACATTCATGCCAGTGTGGTATGACAGCTTGAGACACAGTTGCACAACACCTGTCAAGATATCCTTTGCACTCCTCCTGCAAAATAGCCACATATCATGTGGTTTGTAAACAAGGATAACAAAGATTTCAAGCAGCTTTGCACCAACAAACCTCTGTGAGTAGAGCTTCCACCACCAAATAACAGCAATCAGCTTAGTGACAAGTGGCCTTACACCAGCAATTCTGAAGAGAGCTATCACAGTGGACTCAGCCAATGACATTATGAATGTCCTCAATCTATTACAAGTGCAGCAAGATGGCAGAAGACATTACATTACTAGTGAGGAGTGTAAGGATCTTATCTATCAGCTGTATAGAGCTCCAAAGAACATCAAGCCCAGCAGTTTGGTCTGCTGCAACAGTCATGGACAACTTTCTATTCAGGTAGACAAAACTCTTACTGTGGTTTGGTGTACTCCTACCGGTGACAATGTAGGTGGCCAAGCCAGTTGACCACAAGGAATGGACCAAAAAACACAAGCATGTTACTGAGTGGATCGACTAATATACTGCACTATAGCTAACACAGGCTTTGCCATTTTCAGCCACTATTGTCAGGGCCCATGCTGTAGACTTCTTTGAATGTAAGCACTGCCAAAGGGCACCAAGGTCATTGACAGTGATGTTGCTCATGCCTACACTCACATAATGGCTACATTGCCAACTCTGCTGGTGCTATGAAAGTCTTACTGCATGCAAAAGCCCAGTGCTGACCCAATCCTGCCCACTCTCTATTGTCTTGAGGCATGATGTAGTTTCAGTCACAGTCCTCAATTATGCCAAGGAACCTGGGATTGGCTTTATCAATCTTTATTAGTTTTTCCCCCATAATAGTGTACCCAACAGAGCCCCAAGGTCCTGACTCAACAGTACAGCAGCAAGCTGAGCAAGTGCAAAAGTACATGGCTAACTTTATCTATGGACCTGACAGGAGGTCTTATTACAAAGCAGCCTGGGGGCAGCTCTAACAAGATGAGATGGAGGTCTTGCTTTACAGTAATGGCTACCTGTGCAAAAAGCTCAACCCAAATCTTCACCTAGTCAGTGACCAGATGCAGCATGAGATTCCTATGGGATACTGCTGGCCTTCTTATAGCTCATCAATGATGGCATTTGCATCCTGCTCCATAAGCTTGTCAGTGTGCTGGGTGTCACTGTGGTTGCAGTGCACAAAGATTGTTTCTACACAAATCAATGGGTACAAGAGGTCCATCAGTGGCTGCATGAGGCAATATGTGGTGTCTCTCTCAATGCCTCCTAGGCAGGAGGGCTTGGGTGTGGATGAATACCAGCAGCAAATTACCATGGACTATGACTGAGATGATGAGGATGCAAAACTGACATATCAGATGCACTGCAGAAGTAGACCACAAAGGAAATGGATGCCTAGGTGAAAAAGAGGCCATTTTACAAGATCATGTAGCTGAGATACTTCCTATATATGTAGTACCATTGCCATTGGTCCTCCTGCTTCTAACTGTCAGAGCCATTCCCGGGACAGGAAAAAACACAGCTTTACCCTTTGCTGGCCTCTGGCAGAGAATGGTTTTTACAATGTAAAATAGAAACCTGTCAAGCCTAGAGAAGTGAGTTGCTTATGGAAAGAAAAGGTGATTGATATTATCTGCTATAAAAGATTAATTTGACTTGATCAAACATAACATTCCTTAAAATGTGCATGTGCTGTACTGTAACCAATCTCGATGTTGCTGTATAGTGTCAGTCAAATGTACTCTGTGTGCACGATATTACACGTCAGCTGTGCTCTTAAAACTTGGTCTGTTATTGTTCTCCATTTATTTAATGAGCCAAATTTGAGTTAGGCATGTGTAGAATTTTTATGTGATATTTATAAACAAATCAGCATTAATCAACCTGCCAAAATAAATTTAATTCTCAACTGCTGTTACAAATGTATCCTTAGGTAAGAGGTCAGCTTATGTATTCCTTTGCTGTAGTAGTTGCTACCAACTCAGACAGGTAGCCACATGGTTGTGCCAGACTAGTGCTGATCTGACACACCATATATTGGGTACAGTTAACCTCATCATCAGTGGTCATCATTCCAAACTGCTGGCTTGTCTGTTTCTTACTCCTGAACTGTCAACTCACATATTATTTTGTTAACATATGTATCACTTACAGCAACCATCATGGTTCTATGACATTTTGGATATGGTTGGTTGAGTGCCTAATTCTAAGTTGCTTACAGGTAATATAGGTTGAGGTGTGGCTGTGGGATACAAAATATTACACCAACTGGTAGGACACTGGTGGGTCTGTGTTTATGAATAGCTTGCCAAAACTCTCCTTTCTGAGGAACTCTTAGGCCTCTGGTTGCTGCTGAGATTCAGTGATATCATTTTCATCCAGTGCATCCCTAAATAAGTATTTGTCTTTACATTAAAAGCAGGCTAGTCACCTTATTTTTCCTTATGACCCACATGCTGATGCCAGCTAGTATAGGCAAATTTAGAGTTGGCTGTTTCATTATGCTGGATGACAAATAGAATGATGCAGTTGTTAATCTGAAAAAGCAGGTTGATTTCATAAATTGTTTTAGCAATTGCTTAAAACAGGTTTTTATTGCCTTAGGTTAACAGCCTCTTGTATCCCTTGTTTTGGCCTATAGTAGGGCAGATGATAACAAGAAAATCAAATTGTCCCTTAAACATTGATTCATACAATACACGCTCTTGTTGCAGATGCAACTACCAATGATCATGGTGCAGTGCAGCTATAAGTTATCAAAGACTGCCATGCTACCACTGCATCTGCATTCCAAAAACCAGTGGGTCGCAGATGGCCAACACAAATTGGCAATTCTGTATGTTGAGCTCCATATCAATGAGAACATATATGTACATGTTTAACACTCCTGCCACCTAGACCATAATTTTTATCTGCAGTATTACAGCTTCGCCTACAGTTTTTGTGTGTCTTCCCAACATATGGGGCATGTAGTCTTCCATTGATCTCATCTCAAGGACAAGAGAAAACCTGCTTTGGTAAAAGTGCCAACATCAAGCAATGCAACCTCTGCATCCTTGAGAGACTCTATTGCTATCATCTTTTGGGCCTCTTCCCACTGCTGATACCTCAGATGACCCGGGTATAAATCTGATTTGGGATGCCCATGATCATCATCATCACCTTGTTGATAATGGAGTTGTATAAATTCTCCATACTACATGCTAACACTTCTTGTTGCATGCTCAAGAAGCAAAACTATTGCCTTCATGCTTTTATGCCAGCATGTTATATAAGCCAGCATGTTACGCTTGTTCAGAACTGTCTTGTAATGGCATAGCACTCTATGGTGAAAGATAGTATCTTCTGCCCATGTCCTGCTCCTTGATCAAGCTGGCAAATTCCAAGTGGGCCACAATATCAAATTTCAGGGAGATGCTAGCTTGACTCCTTCTTTTTACTCTGATTAACCAGGTATAGGTCTTGAGAGTCAGCTCAAAGGAAAGTTAGTATGACTGTTAGTCATACTAACTTTCAAAGGAAAGTTAGTATGAAAGTTAGTATGACTGTTAGTATGGTCATTCAGCAGCCTGAAGTTGAGCATTATGTTGAAGCAGTTTAAATGTGGTAGTGATGGCATTGCCAACATCAGCATGAATGGTGGCAGTGTTGGCGTTTTGTATACCCAGATAGCTGTGTTAGTCCACTCTCTGTCCATCAGTTACTGATCCTTGTACATGCTCAAAAGACTGGCATTGTAAATACAGGCCACCTCATTCACCTCCAGCTTTATACTGATCTTTTTGATGATGGCATGTCTGAGATTTTTCACAGTTCTATGGATGGCATCAATCTGCAAAGAG
This sequence comes from Megalonaias nervosa, assembly GCA_016617855.1. Lineage (NCBI taxonomy): Eukaryota > Metazoa > Mollusca > Bivalvia > Unionida > Unionidae > Megalonaias > Megalonaias nervosa. Next base: position 139,466 of record JAECUM010005782.1, read on the forward strand.
CCACCATTTCGAGCAATTGTAAATGAGAGCCTAGCAGGCCAGGATACAATGACATCATTGCTGGTGAGGTTTGTATATCCTTTGACAGGCAGCTGGTTTTGGTCTATGACACTGGAGTTATTAATCACCATGACAGTACTTTTGATTCCCTTCACACCAAGCAAATGACAGTAAAGGGGTCAAGCTTATTTTTGTACTGAGATGTGTGTTCTTCCTTTAATATGTTAAGATTTGTCGATATGTCACACGAGTGCTTGTTAAGACATGGCTGAAGACTTTTAAATGACCCACATTGGCGGTTATGAAGATGTTCTACCCAGAAAGATGAAACACTTTCCACTGAAGAAAATGAGGAAGAAAAGCTACAGATGGAAACTCCTTCTAGGATTAGGACTGAAGATACATCCACAGTAAAGGGGTTTACGCAGAATGTACTAGTAAGTTCTATCAATTTCAAAGCAAATAAATAAAGTGGGGGTAGAAATAGATTCTGATAACATAAAAATGACCCTGGAAATTCTTGACCCCATCCACACTAGGGTGCATGGATGCATGGGTGTTCAGTTCCTCCGAGCGATAAGCCTCAAAGAGGAGATGTTAGTGGGTGAAGCATGAAGCTCACGGCACTGCAAAAAGAGGTCCTGCCTAACACAAGCAGGCCGACAGACATCTTGCAAATTGTGTTAGGAACAGAGGACAAGGCAATCAAATATGCAGCAGTCCAGGTGCCTGCAAACCTCCCAATATGAGAGATGCTGAACCTCAATGCAGAGCTTCAAAGGACTATTGACAAGCTTGAAAATATGCTCTCAAAGCTTAAAAAATTTATAAACCACATCACCACAGAAGACTAAAGTTGATCAAAATGGAAGCCCTGTGCTGACAAATTTTACACAAGTGGGACACCATCAACAAAATTCTCCACGAGGATACAACCCTCAACAAGTAGCTGCAAACACTCTTCTATGAACAAGGCATCACTATAGCCTCAATACTCATGGCAACGAGGTTCCATCATAAGCACAACTGTGCCCATGATCACAGGCAGTACAGGTGCAATACCTCCAACACCTAAACTGGAATCCCCTTATCAAATGTGGCAGGTCAGGATGCTGAAAATACTTAAACAAAAGGCTTAGGCAGTGCTGTCCAGCACTATTGATTCCACTTTGTTATTCTGTTGAAAACTGCCAGTAGTGTCGCTGGTTGGTTGGCCAAGCATCTGTTGGCACTCATCATTGCAATTGTGACTGTGACCTTTGCTTCTCTCCATGCTCATATCAACATGTGCAGACATCAGTGCAAATGCAATGTGCGACAGGGTGAAAATCATTCAAGAGTGGAGTAAGCAGATGACAGCAAGCTCTTGGAAATCATTTACAGGCTACTCCCCAGGACATAATCTAGCTTCCACCTACCATAATGAAGCATGTCTTGATAAATATGAATCAATTCCTGGAGATTTTCTTTGTGGACAATCACATCTGACATCTGCAAGAAACTGTTTTTGGGTATAAAAGTCTGGTCATACAACTATTACTGAGGTTTTGTTTGGTTCTGTGCATCCTGGATTGCTCATATATATGACCTAAAACTCTCAATGAGATGATCTACACAAGCCCAGGTAAAATCTTGTGATTTCTCCAAAATAAAATACGCAAAAGCAGTTGCTGGCCACCCCATTCTGTGTAATTAGTCAATGTGAAGTTTTTGATTGGTTGTCTGTTCTGTAAATAGTTTATATGCTGGAGTTCCATTCATTTGGGGTTACTGTAGTCTGAATTGGTAAGACACATGTATATTATACCTAGGCCATGGTTGCTGCAGCCAGTATTCAGCCAGCCAGAGTTTTTAACTACACCAAACTCATTACAAAGCACTTGAAGGCTACCATGCGTGTTCTACCTTGCTTGGCCTGTTATGGCATATCACATATGAATGACAATCTTTCTTGCCTGAAAGTAAAAATGAACCGTAAAAGCTGCACATCATCTTACTTGCTGCACTGCAGTGCTCGACAAAAACAGATGGTTGTGAATACTGATGTCACAGCTGGTGGTTGCACACCATGGGGCAAAGTTAAGCTGATTTTGCCAAAATATCATCATGTTGTAAGACCAACAGTTCACAATCTCCTTTGATTTGATAAAAGGTAGCACAAACTTATCTGTTATGCTGATAAATTTGGTTTGAAACAAAAATGCCCTCTCAAAGACTTAAGGGTTGAGAAACAGAGAGCAGATGACTGTTCTATCAGCACTGATGTAGTTAACAACACTGCTGTTACTATATTTCATGCTGCTATTAGAGTAAAATGCTTGTGGCAATACCACCACAGTGTATGTCATACTGACTATTCCTGTACAGTTCATCCTAAACAGCATTGTGATCTGTAGGTCTGTGAATTTTCAGTTCAGTATCACTGAATGTAGCTAAAAGTAACTAATTTGTTTCACAAACAAAGCATTTCAACACCATTTGAAATAACTTAGAGCAAAGCATGTCATTAAATCCATGATAAAACAGGGTGGTCAGTTTACATCAAATTTTCCGATTCTGTTATGACCTGTGGAAGATGTTGTGTATATGTAATTTAATTATTTGTTTGATTGTTTTAATTATTATTTTTTTTTTATTTCCATTACAGGTTATTGTAATGTAACTTTATCTACTGGATTTGATATTTTTTTTATAGAAATTCAGTTCAGTTCTGTTTGACCTGATAAACAAGCAATAGTGGAAACATTGTATCTAATTGCTGACCTTGATTCAGAACTAGTAAGGGTCTTTGGTAAACAACTTTTTTTTTCAAAACTTTTCCCAGAGTAAGAACCATTGATTTTAGCTAAAGCCATACTAGAGTACATGATGTTATTCATGTCAAGTTTCTATGTTGTTGTAGTAAGGTGACCACATGACACTCATATGGGCTGTTTTGCGTCTTAACTTACTGTATAACCGTTTTCTTCATAAGAATTAGTCAGTTGGGTTCTAAATCTTTGACACCTAAAGGTGTTTTGTTGTGACCAGTTTGAGTTAAAATTTTATTTTATGGAATTAGTGATTCATTTCCCTGGAGAAATTCAAGTGCTCCTAAATTGATTCTTGGACAAAGAAATTTATTGAAATTTATTCAGAATTCCAAATTGGAATATTATTTTTTGTGATTAACGAAGGAACTGTTGACACATCAGTACAAAGCTGACTATTGCATATGTCATCGCCTTCCATTTGGAATTTCATCAGGACTCGAACTCAGATTCATTTAGGACGTTTTAATAATTGGACTTCTATTTTTTAATTCTTGGATTAATTTTGGATTTGATTTGTAAACCGTAAGTCCTTTTTCTCATTTTTAGTTTTTCTAGGTAAATAAATTATTCGTTAAATTTTACAAAGCTTGTTGTCTTCACTCTTTTCTTGTTACCTTTTGTAAGAACCTAGACTCATAACAAAGAGTGAATTTGTTTATTAAAGGAGTGATCAACATTCCTATTCAGCTACATCTGGCCATAATGTAGTTGCCACCCTTTGATTTCTATGCTGTATTGAAAATGGACTCTTCCAGAACTCAGCATGAGCATGACAGATTACATGTACACAAACTAAACTTTTTCAGCCTGTATTAAATGAATGGTGTTGCATTGTATGTCAATATGAATTATGTTTAAATCATTTGTGCACTAAACAAATTTGGCAATTTTAGGTACTTTTTGAGGTGCTGACATGAAAAGTCAATGAGAAACAGACTGATATCATTTGTGATGTGTGTGGAATGAACTATAGTTTGGCCGGTTGCTCTAAAGCAGTAATACATACACACCTGTCTTGGTACCAAAAAATTTGGTACAACAAATTTGTTTTAAGTCTCAGCCCACTGTTGGTCGAAAGTTCTAATGTTTCCTATGCGAAACCACACTGACATAGATTATATGATGGCAGAATCCAGGAGCGCTTGATATGTACTGAAGATGAATATCAAAGATGAAAGACAACTGCCGGTTTATACGCTGTTCTGCATTATGACCCTTGACATTAAAATTGTGCTTGCACACTATGAGCCTATGTGGACTGGGCTTCTTTAGCAACCATGCTGCAAGTGCCTCTGGGCCATTGCTCTTATTTAATACTGCTCCAGAACATTCCACATCTGCTTAAACTCTTGGCCATGTGGCAGGCCAAGGAAGCAAAAGCACAGGCACTGTTGCTGCCATGAAGGTTGTGTACATAATGGCTGACAATATCATGTTGGTTAGTGGGGCTACAGCAATCATTGTGTCTTGGTACTACTGCTGGGACTAAAAACAAAACATTTGGAATGTTGGCATTTTTACCCTTAGCAACAAAGATGATACTAACACTGTCATGGGAATCATGGTAATGGAATTTAAGTAATCCTTTCAATCCATGTAAATGGAGTCATTAAGACACATAATGACAGCAGCAATCAGTCAATCAATAAGGTTTCACATGAATGCTTTACAATTAACTTTGTTTGCCAGGACCTCAATATTAACCCACACGTCTCAGGATTTTCAGCCACTGTAATCATATTCAGTTTTTGCAATTAGAACTTGTGCTAAGCTTAGCTTAAAGGCTAAAACTCCCAAAGCCATGGGGGAGCAACCAGACATAAACAAGGTGGCCACATTCTTCATTTTAACCCTTTAGCTATGACTGCCACATCTAAGCGTCACCTGTAAATAGCTCCTGAACCCCACTACGCATATATGCAGTGTCGATAAGCCTTGTTTACCACCCCAGTGTCACTGTGCGTATAGTTCAGCAGTACTCGAAACCCCAGTGTCGCATCTATGCGGACGTGACCGCTATGTTAACTAAACGTTGACTGGTTGAAAGTACAGAAGTTTACATATTTTTGATTATCATAACCAATGAGAGGACTGTTTACTGCAATTTACGAAACACGTGTAGTTGAGGTAAACAAAGATGGATTCTGATTCAGATATGAATGACTTTGAAGGGTTCAGTGCAAGCGATATCGAAGAGTTTAATGGATCATTCTTAGAAAATGGATCAGATATTGATGTTAGTCTTGTTTCAACACCAGATGTAAGTGATTTTGAATCGGATGACAAGGAGAACATAGTCCCACTTGCACAATGGAGTGATGACCTCGCTGTGTTTGAGATCAATGATTTTGATTCTCATGTTTGTTCAACAATCGAGCTTGGACCACTAAGCAATGAGAAAGATTTTTTCTCTAGTTTTTTCCTGAATGTCTGGTGGAAAAGCTTGTGAAAGAAACAAACGATTATGCCAAGAAAATGGGGGACCAAAAGCAAGACCTGAAATGCAAGATGTGTGTAAGGGAAGGGAGGAGACATGAAGTTTTCACAGGATGCAAACAATGCCAAGTACATTTATGTGTGGATAATGACTGTTTTGAGAGGTACCACTCTCAACTTTGTAATTAGAGTGTGGATTTCATTCATGTTTTTATATGTACATATGTAAATATTGGATTTATTTTGTGGGATTCAAAACAGTTTACATGACTGGGATTTCTTGTATGATGGGATGTAGGAGTATATAAAGTGGAAATATATCAATAACAGACACTATACAAGGTAAGCTGTTTTTTATTTCACTGAAATCAAGCAAAAACTAATGAAATAATGAATATAAATGTAACCATGTTTTTATTTTCAGTTTCTGTAGTCAACCATGATGATGCTCTAGTATTCAGCCTAGCAAACAGCCTCAGTAGTCTTAGTAACTGATACGATAGCACTCAGCAGTAGTGAAACTGCACAACAGCTGTAATAGCTAAAGGGTTAAAAGTACCTTTTTTCATTTAGGACCAACTAGATCCTAATCATAAGGTTTTCACGATGTGACCACAGTGGTGTTTATACTAGATGTCAGACTGGCACCATTTTTATTTAGATCAACAAGACATCATAAGAAGATCATGTTGATATTACCATCCATACAGTAGTAGCATTGATTTTGAAGCTTGCTGCCATGGTGCTCATAATTTTGATTTAGGACCAAATAAACCTTGTAAAGTTTCATGGCAATCATATTAGCTTTCACAAACTGTGCAAACAGATGCCAGACAATGAATGGTCAAAGAAAGACCTGACCTCCAACATGACCACTATGGCAGCCATCTTGAAAATCAGTCACACCTCCTGAACTCTTGGTAACAATGGGTTTTCACTAAAAGATCTTAACTCGGTTCAAAATAAAAATGTTTCAATTTGACCTCTACCTTGCCAATCAAACTGACAATCTCCTTATGGCTTCAATTCCTGAATCAGTGGTTGTATCAATACAAGTATTTCACTAATATACTTCTTGAAATATGTATTTAGTCCCATATTTAATTATCTAACAATGAACATTGCTCTCTCAACAGCCATCCTAAAAATCTTTTTAAAACAAATTCCCCTGAATTCATATAAACAGCTATAAAAACATGTAGCTGATCTTGATTGAAAATAGCGCAAGATGAAAACCATAGTGACCTTCTCAAAAATCTTGTTACCAGCACTAATGAATGGTGGTGACTTCTCATGGAATCATGCCAATATTTTTCTGTCAGTTGAGTGCTAGTCCCTTCAAATGAGTCTTGTCTACTGACAGATACTACATGTTTGTGCATGTTACAGATGTGTTTATAAAAATTAAACAAACGTTACCTTATGACACATAAAGGAACCTCCTTTCTTCACCTTGTCTGTTCCTGAAGAGGGACCTTTCTTTACAAGAAAAAGAACACAAGAAAATCAATGGATCAATTCAGATTCATCTACGTGATCACAATTAATTTCTGATTATGCATGAATGACTTAAAGGAAGTTCACTGTGATATACTTGTACATCTGTTAGGAATGCATAAAATGTCACCCATTCTTATCAGGCAAAATAAAAACAGGACCAATATAAAATGAACTGGATATATATTGCACTAAAAAAGGTAGATTAATGTACATAAAAGTCATGTGTGTATGAAAAATATAGTGCAACCAGCTTGTTATGGTTAACAGATACACTACAATATCAAATATTTGTTCAAATGATCAGTAGGATGTGCTTCCTAGATTTAGCCATGTTTTCACCAACAGAACTTTAGTCTTGATTTAAATTTAAGTCCAAAATCCATGGATCTGGCACCAATTTCATCAATAACTCATAAAGCTGAGTCTACACTAATGGCATTTGATTGGTTGATTTTAAATCAGATTTAAATATCAACCAATTGGATTGTCAGATTCTAGACTTCTAGATTTAAGTTTAAGTCCAGACTTAAGCGCTGTTCGTGAAACCCATGCCTGATTGGCTGAAATTTAAATTTAAGACAGACTTGACTTTAAGACATAGTGCTGGTAAAATCAGCACCAGTATGAATTGTACTTTAATTAGTTTAGATTATAAACTGGATGAAAAAGGTTTATATACATTTCTTGATGATATTATTGGTTGATCATCCCTGGATATGAGTGTTCTATTGTTCTTATGACTATATCACATGGCCAAGATTGAGAAGATTGCACTGATTTTATGTTGATGAAGAAAGTACAGTGTTATTCCGCTATAGCATGCTCTGTTATAACACAAATTCAGATGGCTGCCAAAATTTGTATATACATCTTATTTTCTTGTACATGAAAAATATTTTTTCTTCTTGAAAGTACCAAAAAAACCATGTAAATGTTTATGATCATTTTGGGGAAGAGATCACATATGAATTCTAATACAAGATGATCATGGTGTGGCTCCTGAAATTTCATATGTGTATTTTTCTCACACACAAATATTTTTTTCTTCTCAAATAATGTGTAAAAAGTTTATTCTGGGATCATGCTGGGCATCACCAATTTTGCAAATTGCAAATTTTGTTCTTTATTGGCAACAAAATATACCATGCAGCAATTTATTTTTGCAACAATATTGATGGCTCTTTCAACTTGTACATAACAATCTTGGGTTTGGAGCTGGGAAATTCAAAGGCGATATGAAAGGAAGCTATAAACATGGATATAAAGTGAATTGATCTGTTGTTACATAAATACTTTGTTCATATTGAGAAACTACCCTAACAATGCATTGTTAAAACATAATCCACTTAAACTGACATTTGACTTGAGTACTGAGTGCTGTGATACATTCAAATAGTCATGCTACCGGACCAGCTACAATCAACCAACCTATGATGGCAGGAAAAGGAATGGCTACAATCGACCAAACAACTGATAGTTCTTTTTTTTTTTCTTTTTAAATGTGCCCAGAAACAATAGTTTTGCTGAAACTGCAAAGAAAACTGATTACCTTTGAAGCAATAATCGTTCTGTTGAATACTATTGTTCTATATAAATACTAAGCAAATGAAAAAATATTTTAGTCTCAATCAATGTTCTACAATTATTTGATGTTGCTGCCACAATAACAAATGGGCATTTGTTTGGTCATCCAAACTTGGCTTTTGGCGGTGACTTCAATAACACAAGCACCTTTCATCAAAGCAAAACGACTGCAATCTTCAAAAAAAAACAAAGCGCCTTTCATCAAAGGAAGTTAGCACTTAGCACCAAACTTAAAGCAACGGAATCCAATGGATTGCTGCATTTTCTAAAGTGACAGGAACAAGTTTATTGTGCCATGAAAGTTTCCTTTTTGCAGGAAAAAAGTTTATACTTATGAAATCATATTTCTAATCTTTTGAAATCAGATATCTGGCCGCCAAGTTAATTGACGGTGGAGCATCTCATAAAGATGTTTGTTAAACTTTTTAATTTATTCACAGGTTTTGATTTCCCTGTGAAGAGCCTCATCCCCTGGGTAGCCTCAGCAACATGATAGCTGTCTCCAGCTTACCAAAATCTAAGCCAATTTAAGTACATGTACATGTAGTATGTAAATGCAACTACAGCAATATAGCCATGTGTTACTGGCAACAATGAACACCATAGTGAATTGTTTAGTGACACATGTTTGTTGACAATGGAATATAGATCAAATGAGGACTACCACTTGTTTATGTGTTATTTGTGTTTTGTAATGGGATGTGACTGATACGTGAATTTCATAACATGTGATCCATACCTGAATTCATGGATTTTTCATATACATGTAGTTGGATTCTATGGACCCCAACCATCATGTTCTAGCAGGGTCACACTGTAATTCCTTTATTAAACTGCATTTCCAAACTGATACATCAAACTATAACCTATGCTATAGGTCAGCAATTACAATAAATACAGGATAAAGCCATGGATATGGCACATAATATAGTATTAGATGAAAAATAATTTATCCTTTGGAGCAAAGTGAACAAAAAACTTTACTTCAGTCTGGGTAAATAATTTTTTTTTTTCCACTAAATATCCTCCAGATAATACAACCTTTCTGACTGTTAAAGTTACAATGAAACAGTGTTTAGGTCATTCCACTGGTGTGAATATCTGATCACATAAAATACGGACTCCTATTGAAAACTGACCGATGGTCATTTATGCATTATGCAAATATGGTATAAATCACATATGATTTAATTAGTTAGTGTTTAAACATTATATCATGGTTGAAGGACCTAAGATTTTCATTTTGAAATGTTTCAAATATGTATCCTCATTAAAAATAATTTCTTTTATTCATCTCTTTTAAATGAAAAATCTACAATCTTGAAAACAGGCATGATTTCTTATTCAGATGGTGTAGTTGTAAACAGAACAATGAAAATTTAATTCTCATTATTCAATTCATCTGTTCACAAGTACAATCATGCAGTTACAACAAATAAATATTTAGCCCTCATCATTCTACCTACAAGTATTTAACATTTAGCAAGTTTCCTTTTATATGTATTTAACAACAGCACCTGTCATCATCAAATTTTAATTTTTACTTAAAAAACGAAAAGTTGGCCTTGTCCTGAATGTTAAGCCCCTACCCGCCTCCCCCCCAACAAATTTTGGTAAATTAGTGTTGTCCATATCAAGATATATTGATCGACCAAGTAACATACACCACTCCCTCGATAACTCGCGCACAACGGGGTCCACAAACATAGACCGCGCTATAAGCAAAGGTGCAAGTTACCGAGCGACCTCCCAAAATTTAAAAAAAAATCGCTTGGACATCGAGGAAACAGTGGGGGGTGGGGGGGTCGGGGTTAGGGAACTTCGCTGTTTAATGACTGAATCCTCATTTTACATTCACATCAATAATAATTTTTAATAACGCACTTTTTTTAATGAAGTTGTTCATTATTCTGTTTAAATAACATTTATTTTCAAAATGTCCAACATGTGAAAGATCGTTCCAACTGGTTTCAACAACCATTACGTTTACACGAAAACACTGCTTTTTGTTTTCTTGATGAGTCTGGTTCTCGGAGTGATATGGCACTGTATCCTACCAAACTGGGAGTGAAAAGAGCAGGGAATTAGACTAACTGTTGATACACCACCAAACAAGATTCCTTTTGTTCAAAAAGCAAGCGAAAGTTTCTTGAGACAATCGTCTACATCGAATCTCAATTTTTGTGCTGTTCAATTAGTACAGTATTGATATCGTGATTTCATTGGAAGTAATAATGAAACTTTTTATCATTCTTGAGGATATCTCAAAGTGCCAGTTCAAGAATTCTCTGAAACTTGCTTGCCCACAATGGTCCGTATCTGTGAAACCAAGTTCTTTATTTTATGAAGTATAGTATTCTTTTCACTTGGTTGCCGTGCTATCTTTGATCACAGTTACCAATGAGTCGGTTAATTTAAGGTAGTTTATGTTACATACACAATAACATTTACCACAGTGTTCAACTGATCAACCAAAGTGAGTTCACCCGACATACGACTGGGGCAGCTAGATTTTAAGTTTGTAGGATTTTCGTGCCTTTTAACTTTTCTTTTATTTCACCTCCATTATTTTATTCAAAAGACATAATTAATGTGATAATACAAAGGAGGCCAGCTTTTAATTCAATGCAACAATGCAACAAATACTTCTGCAAGTCAGTTATCAAAACACAGTCGGCACCTAAATAGGTTCTCAGAGAAATGCTCGCAGACATAGTTGTTATGGTAGATTGACACATTTTACGTTTAATTACAAGAGGACACATTGCATTTATGATTACACTTAAAAGGAACTTGAAGATAGAACTAGAACACAAATTTCAATTGATAAAAAAATTATTTAATTTGTATTTATTTTTTAAAGTGCTGCCTCCACTCGGCGTGACATTTTCATTGATCGAAATTTCCTTACATATCGTTAATTGCGGTGTGCTAGGAATGTCACTTGGAAAGAAAATGTAAAAAAACTGTATGACTTATTTTTAAATTTGGTATTTCATAATGTTGATTAAAATTTCCAGGAATAGGAATCTAGATAGGAATCTACCATTTTCAACGATAAAACGAGCGATATATCAAAGTTTTTGTAGCTAATTTTGATCGCGATTTCCATAAAGTTCATAAAATAGGAATCTATTTTGGGGGGTAATTTCTGGTTTTAAAAAATGGGATCCACGCCTGACCCTGCGTTATAAGTGGGTTTACAAGTTATCAGGGTGCCAGTTATCGTGGGAGTGGTGTAAATCTGTGACCAACTCTTCTCGAGAAGATGACCATGTTAAAAAGAAACTATAACATAGGGTATTGATAAAGGGCAAATGGACGGATATGCACAAGGATGCATAAGTGATCACTATGTTGAGTTTCTGCCAATTGAGGGTGGGCTCAAGAATAAACTATTTACTCAGATTGTGTATGCATTTTTAGCATCTCCCCCTTACACTTGCTTTCTATTGAACAAATGCAGAACTTTTAATGTTTAACATTTAATTTTATAGAAACTGAAAAACACCTTAATTACAAAACTTACATATCAAGGCCAAATGCAATTGTTTTTTATTTATTTATTTTTTTCCTTAAAGTTAAGACCTGGCAATGTCTCTTGAGCTAACAAAGTCTTTACTTCATTGTCTCAATTCTATGTGATGCTCATTATCATTGAAAAGTCTGAGACAGAAATTACTACTAAAATTGTACTGTTATTATTTGTTGGTGATAAACTTCCCTCCCTCCATTAAATTATCAAACAAGAGTTACCAAGTACTGCAGCCTGTCAATAACATTAACAGTTTACACATTTAAATATAAAACACATTAAAAAATATTAATGATTTTAACATACTTAGGGGATGTTTCAATACCTATGTACTACTTTGTGATCCAAATACTTCATGGTATCAGATTCAATTAGGTTTGCATACCAAAGACAAAGCAATCGATTGCAGAAACAACTTTTTTGCAAATATGCTTTATACAAAACACTTCCAAAACTTCTATTTCATTCTGTTTTGTTGCAGTATAGACAGACAGAAAGTTAGAAATACTAGCTGAGGTCAACACAGAGAGAGAATACTAGTTGCAAGGAGAGAGAGAGAGAGAGGCTAACTGCATTGTTCTTGAAGTCTGGTGTGTGGCGAACTTCCCACCAATCTTGTGTCCATTCCCACACATTGCCAATCATGTTTTTCAATCCAAACTTGTTCTGCTCTTCAAAGGCTGTCACCTTCAACAGTTATACACAATGCTTCATTTACTGCACTTCCATTTTATCAAAATGAACTGGCCTGGAACTCATGAACTTGAGAATAAGATTTTATTTTGACCAATCACAAATGATGTTACTTCTGAAAGCTCATTTCTGGTTGGATAGTGGAAACTCAATCTCAGACTCAAGCTCAGAGTTTTATTATCTGGCCTGGCTGGCAATATTCAAAATTTTGATTAATGGCCACTTTTAAATATCTAGTATAAAAAATTAAAAAAACACAAACAAGAATATGGTCACAGAGTATTATAACCCCATGTTTAATAATCATCTTTATAGGAACTAGTAGGACATGCCTCATTCTGGAAATTATGGACCAATTGGTCTCAATGACCTTGACCAGGTATGATATATTTAAAACAAGAATTATCCAGAAATGACATATATACAGAAGATCTTACATCAGTGCTCATTTCACATGAAATTTTTTAACAACTTGAAAAATGTATCTTTTGCAAACCTTGGTGAGCAAATGATAAAAATTATTGTAGGCATTTAGTAAATTTCATCAATGAAGACATGTAACTGGAATGAAACAGTGCTCATGTCACTTAACTTTAATATGTTCAATATGGTTTATTTATAAAATGCTAATCATTCATGAAGAATAGAGCTATAATAATAGGGCATGTGAGAAAATACATATTATGACACACATTGTATTATTTGGCTGAGCTTCATCCAAGTTACACAATCCATTATTACCTGAAAACTGAAAATATGTAACTACTATTGCAATCATCATCAAACACATCTTCAACGGCTAAGGGTCATCAATCCACTACATTCTACATCAAAGTGGTGGAATAAAATGGATTGATAAACTTTGGCTCGTGAAGATGTGTCAAACATGGATTGCTAGTGTGAGCTCCAATTCATCCCAGTGACATTCCTGGTACAATATAAATTCCACACGGAAACCATTTTGAGTAACATATCCCACCAAAGTCATGCCTTTTTTCAATCATGCTGGATTGCACTAAAAAGTATCACATCTACCTAGATCAGATGATCATTGGTAGTGCTTGTTTACATTTTAAACTGACCGCTCTGGTGGTCTAAGAGGCTAGAGCGTCCACCTCAGATGTGGTAGTCGTAGGTTTGAACCCTGGCCGAGTCATACCAAAGGCTTATAAAAATGGTACTAGCAGCTGCCTCATTTGGCACTCAGCATTAAGAGGTTAGTGTTAAGATTGGTCAGCCTGGTGTCAGGATAATGTAACTGGATGGGACACGATGCTACATGTCTGCGTCATGATGCCCCAGTGCTAGACATCACTATAACAACCACACTGCAGACATCATAACGATATGACTGAAAAATTTAAGACTACATTTAAAATCCAAATCACACAAAAAGACTGCTTAACAATCCTGGAGCATGTTAAGCATCTGATATGAAAATTTAAGATGAACAGACAATCAGGGGCCTTAAGTCCTCTAAATGATCACACAAAAGTCTGGAAATTTTACTCTTTCAAGGTGCATAACAAATTTGTTTAAATCCCACAAATTTCCAGTCAAATCAGCCAGTCAAAACTAAATTGTTGATGGACAGATAGATTAATGGATTGAAGGAATGACAAGGGATGTGGTTACTAAAGGGCTCTGTTGACTTTATAAAGCAAGGCACTAATAAAAATATGAGACATAGCTTACAGGTGCAGTGCCAAAATATCCATCATCCTTTGTATTAGTCAGGGGAAACTCTCCATGCCAAATATTCATCCAATGTTTATCTTTAGGATTCTCCTTATTTCCCCAGGGAAATAATCTACAAAATATGTAAATAAAGATCATAGCAAACATTTTTTTTTAAAATTTTACCTCAATACACATAACCTATTGAAAAAACTAGAAGCTTAAAAGGATCTAAGATCACTCATCTGGCTTACATCCAACTAAAAGCTTAACAATGGCACAGCTGGTGAAGTAATCTGGATGACTATGATGCTTTTCATTACAAACTCTCAAATTCTGATGCATGGTTATAAAAAATGGTCTCTTTATTTTTTTAAAACGGGGCATATTTTACAGTAGTTCATATCATTTGTAAAAGGCCTTGACACCAGGTTATCTCTGTCCAACTTAGTCAAATTCACTGAAATATTTCTCTATTTTTGTAAAATGAAAATTGTTTTCATGTCCATGTACCTTTTGTTAAATTTGTTCAAAATCTATTATGTGGTTCTTTAGAAGTTTCTCTAAGGATTTTTTCAATTTTTAGTTAAATTTTAGTTATAGTGTCATTGAAAAATGCATATTTGATGGTGAACAGGCATAAACATGACAAAAATAAAGATGCTTTCTACTAAATTGATCCAGTTCTGTTGAGCACATTATGGGAGAAGTTGTTATGGTTTCATATTTTTAGCAACGTTGGTCATATCAGCTGGCACATGTGCATAATTTGTTCAAACCTGAAACTCTAAATTACCTTTCCAGCTCTATATTTTTCTGTTATTCTAAAGACTGTTGCTGTGGTTGTACAGTGTTTAACCTGCTACTATAAAATATAATGAGAAGTCTTTTGCCAGGATGCATACTGTCAAATTATGTTGAGCCATTTTTTTCTACTTTTAGTACTGACAGCCATATTCAATTGTAAATTAGCATAATTTGTACAAAACTGAAAAGCCTTCATGCCTGAATACTAAAGTAACAGTTAAATCCTTTTGAGTGGTGCTTGAAGTAGCAACCGAAACATCAGGATACCGGAATACCATTAAGGACAAAAAAATTTGAGTCCCAAATTTTTCTTTCTTTACTATCATCAACTTTTCCCCAGTAAACCTTAACTCCTCAACTCTGAATACCAAAACAAATTCTATCCCAAATTTCATTTTCACACTCAAAAATACCATATAGAGCTGAAACTTTTGTTGAAACTTATATTTTAATTGCTAAATTCCTGACACATGCTAGAATAGATTAATTATGGTTAACGAGTACCATAGTGGTCTGATCTATGAGAAAATGCGCCAAGGGCACATGTGGTTAAAACAACACTTCACACAAGCCTCAACATAGATTAGGGCTGACAATAGGCCTATCAGAAGTCTTTGCACCATACAAGCTAGTAAACTTATATGGTTAATTACATGTATTAATAACTAAATGCTTATAGGTAAGCCATTAATTTGGATACATGATCAATAGAACATTATTTGCTTGTCTTTTAAATTAACCAACCAAGTTGCTTTGCTTTTTATGCTCTGCCAACAGAGACTGACAATGCAGCATTCTAAATGTCAGATTCACTCCAATGAGCTGAGTCATTCAATCAAGCCACATTAGCTAAAGAACGATGTAAGAAACAACAGACAATGCTCCATGCCTTCTTCAAGCCAGGCTCTTGAACTGTGAACATTATGAATTATATGGGGTATTTAAACGTTCTGGAGTATCATTTCATAATTCCAATGGACTTGCAGTATAATTATAAATGTACTGTATCTCTTTCCACAGATGTTTCTATGTGGAGCAACTGTATTTATTCTTGTGACATGATACAATTTTTGGTAGGAACATATATTTTTCAGTTAATTCTTCAGCAAATGCATGTATTAAAAAAATAAAATAAATAACAGCTTTCTTAATTTTGTGCACTTTTACACACACAGATGATTATGCTTTAGTAACTGAAAAATTATGTCTGTCTGTCTGCCTGTCTCTCCCATCACATAAGCACTCAGAAAGAGACCGTTTCTTCACCTCTGCAAAAAGCAAAAACCTCTGTAAACCCAAAACCTCTCAGAACTGAAAAAAAATGGGGTCCCAAGGGTTTTCAGATTTGAAGGGTTTCACTGAATATGTGTATGTATTGTATGTACCTATGGTGATCTTGCCAATTTTGTCTAGACATTTTTTTTAATGTCTGTAAGTGTTGGGATACCAAAAAAGCTAATTTTTAAATGCACATAAATCTGGGGACATAAAAATATAATTAATTTTTTTGTGTCCCAAAACTTACAGTCATTACAGTCACTAGTATTGGTATATCAAATTGCTTTATACCAACACTTTAAAAGCCATGTTATTTTTAATGAATGTGATATATACATATAAGTATTACAGAACTGCTCCATCTATATACTATATATATTAAAGTAGTTGTAAGAAGATAAACTGTTTTAGCAAAAATTACTGACACAGTTTAATAGAACAATAAAACACATAACTAGCTAGTTAATCATATAATCACAAAATTTAGTACAGATATCCTGTTACATGTTGTTGACTGAGAAAGCTGCTTAAAATTTTTTGAAGAAATTAAAAATAATTGAAGTTAAGATTTCAACATTTTACATCCTTTATTAAAAATAACTGAAATTAAGATTTCAAATTTTACATCCTTATAATTCTGTGTGTTAGTTTTAAATTCTTTTTTATTTTATTTTTTGTTTCATTACATTTTACTGTAATGATAATTTTCATTGGATTTGAATATCTTTTCAGAAAACTGACTTGACCCAATAAGATTATAATATTTCTTCAGCACTATTTTTAGCTCACTCTGAATCATAGTTTTCGTAAACATCAAGATAAAACGATTGGCTATTACCAAGGTCATTTTCTGATTGCATGATAGTTCTAATTTGTAAACAACTTTTTTATTGAATTTTATAATAAGATTTGTTAAGTTCTTCTATGGCGGACGTGCCTACCGGTTGTGCGCTTCTATTGCGATGTTCAAATTAGTGTTACGTAAGTCCATCACGTGAGCCACCATGTGATCTAAAATCGAGGTTTAAAACAGTCAATTGATATTAAAATTATTCAGTTGTATTCTTACACCTTGAGGGAACAAGGTGTTTCTATTGTTGCCAAATTGTTTTGAAGTTCATCTATTTTTTGGAATGTAATAATTTATTCTCTAGAAGACTAAACAAGTGTACTTTTTTATAAAAAGTTCTGGGACAAAGAAATTCAGTGGAAATTTACTCTGGAATTCTAAACGGAAACATTATAAACTGTGATTCAATCGAGGATCTGTTGCCATTTGTACAACACCTCATCTGATGTCATTGCCTTCCATATTGGAACATCATCGAGATTCGAACCTGGATTCAATTAGAACCGTTTAGTTATAGGACTTATATTTTTCAATTTTAGGATTAATTTTTGGATTATATTCACAAACCATAAGTCCTATTTCCTAAGTGTACATTGTTTTCTAGGGAAATAAATTACTTTGTTAAAATTTACAAAGCTTGTTGACTTCACTCTTTTCTTTTGTTACATTTGTACGAGCCTACACGTAACAATTCATTATGCTTAAATTTTAATAAACTTACAAAAAAAGGTAGATGTTTATGTACTTTTCTTATGAAAGAGAAAAGACCACCACTTCTTTCAAAATATTATAGTCTCTCAAAATAGGTGGTCTCCCAAAACTGGGCATGACAACTTATATTTAATCAATCTGTGCTTTAATAACCTGATATCTCAAAAAAGGTGGTCTGTCAATTTAGGGGTCTTTCAAGACTGGTTTTACTGTACTAAAACTACAATTGGACAACCTTACTATCTTAAACAATTTTTATTTCAAGTTAAGTCAGCCATACTTGATGGTGGATCAGTATTACTGATACAAGCTTGAAAGGTCTTTATGGTAGGATGCTTCCTCTCAAATTCAGTCACAGTCTGTTCAGCAGCTTATGAAAGGAAGTGAAAAATGGGCAATGTTGATGGATGCAGCATCACAGTACAGAAAGGTCATACCATAAGCTCTCTTAGCCTTATGGCCAAGTGGATTACATAGAAAACCTTTACTACTAGCCTTATGACCAAGTGGATTACATAGAAAAGCTTTACTACAAGCCTTATGGCCATGTGGGATACACAGAAAAGCACTACTACCCAGTTTGTTAAGTATCTCCACATGTAAAACATAGGTACAGCCATCAGACATGTTTGGATGCTGGTAAGAGGCCCAATTTAATTCACTCACCTGACTATCATCACCCTAATATCTATATGCTGTAGCAACCGGCCAAGATATTTAAGCTTTCAACACCAACCATATATGATGGCAGATTAGCATTTTATCCGTATGGCTCTCAAAGAACTTAAGGATTACATGTACCACTAAAATTTGGCATAATTTTGTTCATTTATTTTTATGAGAAGTCATTTAATATGTTTTCTTTCTTCTGTCATGGTGACCATATTTAGCAGCAGCCTGCCATTACAGTTCAAAAACTAAGTCATAATCTTTGACCTTGAAATCAGGGTTACACAATGTTGATCATTAAATTCATCAGAAACATAATTATGATGTACCAGTACACCAAATCTGGTCAAGATCCATGTATAATTTATTCATTTTATTGTGCTGATGATATCAGTAAAGCAAAAATATAATTTTTGACCTTTGACCTTTCATAAGAGGGCTAGGTAATGATTTTGTCTTGAATATTATGAAGATAAACAAATAATCCAAGTCTAATTGAAAATAACAAGTTCCTTTTTCTTCATGTCATTATGTTCACATGCAATCATACCCAGAAACTTAGGTCATGATCTCTGACCTTGTGTTCAAAACCATACAATGTTGCTACTCAAACTAAATCTGAGATGGGATTTTGAGGCACCCCAAAACCATAGTTTGATCAAGATCCATTTCTATGCTTTCAAGTTGCTGTTTTTACAAGCTACCTGCAGTTCAAAAATCCAATTTTTGACCTTTTGTTTAAAACTCAAGGTCACAGGGTAAAGTGTGGTAGAACTGATCCATAAATCTGTTTGATGTAATGTTGAGATTTACCCACATTCCATGTTTAATCAAAATTCTCTGTTGCCATCTTGACTTTACCATTTTGATCTGCAAATCATCAGGGTTCATTATACCTTAACACTGTCACAGAATAAGGCAAGAAATAACTTGGTTTTGCCTTCGATCTATTTTTGACCTTTATTCGTTGTGCATGCGTACAATGTTACCTGGGGTGAATCATTGTTTCTCCAGGTGAGCGACTGTACTAGCATGTATTTTGTCGGAAACTACATGCGACGAAAGTCATGAAAGGCATGGTATACATGAATATTTTACCCTGATTATTATTCACTCTCCTATGGATTTAAGGTTGATACCATTTCAAACTGAGGCACCGGTCATTTGGATTTTGTCAAGCAGTAAACGTTCTCCATTATGTTCTCCAGCCATAGGGGTAAGTGTTAAATTTATATTTTATTTGACATGTGAAGCCTATTCCCGTTTTAATGTCATATCGGGTAATGAAGCATTTACTACTTCAGATTGGAAACGTTGTGAACTTGGATTACAAGTTGCTATTACAGTTTAATTTATTAGTATATATCTAAAAATTAATTCAGAACCCATTATTATGACCAGTTTGGTTTTATTGTAGCTGTTTAGGGTTGAGTGCAGCTGTCCATAGAGTGGCGTGCTGTCTGTACGTATGTGTATACCTGTCCATAGGGCTGTGTAGGGCTGACGGTAGCTGTGTAGGGCTGAGCTGACTGTAGCTGTTTAGTGCTGTGTGCTGTCTGTACGTATGTGTATACGTAAGACTATACATGTGGTGGAACCACGAATGTAGGCGTAGCCAATACCAGGGTGCTGGGTGCTGTCTGTACGTATGTGTATACGTATATCTGTACATGTGGTGGATCCGTGAAGGGTGTGAGCGGTCGATAAAAGTGTGGGCCAACCCAAGGATTCGGTGAAACTGTGTGGTTTATCAGTTTATGAATCATACAACTGTTCAAGTGTTAAGAGTCATATGTTTGTTTCAATTGATTGTGGTTTCAATTCAGTACAATATTGTTGTTCACATTACATGAGATTATGTGACTCTCGCTTTCATTGTTTGCATTACATGAGATTATGTGAATCTCGCTTTCATCGCTTTCATTATTTACATTACATGAGATTATGTGAATCTCGCTTACATAGCTTAATATAGGAGATTAGGTGGATCTTGCTTACATAGCATAATATAGGAGATTATTTGAATCTCGTCTACAGTGTATATTTTTCGAAGCATATTTGAATTCTTTGAGTTTATTTGAATCTTAATGGTATTACATACGTGAGATTATGTGGATCTCGCTTGTGTTGCATAATATTAGTGGAAAGGTATTTGCAGTCCCTGAGGTTATTTGAACCTCACTTTTCACATGTAAGATTATATGGATCATATTTTTATTTTTCAATTTGGTAATGTGTGTAGAGTTATTGGATCAATCGTATGATAGGAGCGGGAGAGAATCATTGCATTTGTAATATATATATATATATATATATATATATATATATATTCTTAGTAATTCACTCTATAAATTTCCATTGTCCATCACACTGTGTTTGTGTTGTTCATTTAGTCCAAAAACCCACTCGGTTTCAATTCTGTTACAACCATTCTGAGCTGTAAATTATTAGGGTTCATTATACCTTACCATTTTGATCAGTAAATCTAATGGATTTTAAAGACTGATATGTTTTATATATTTTAATATAATGTCAGTGGGGGTGGGGATGATGCGAGTGAATATGCATATCTGTGTGGTGATATTTAACAGTGCAAAGTCTACCAACTATATTTTGTTTGTAAGTATATTAATACTATTAAAAAAAACCCATGGTTTTTATTTTATTCAAATCTGAATGTCCAGTCATTTTCTAGAAAGCTCAAATGATCACTATTCTCCATTGGATGATGTCACTTTTTTGAGTCAATCACACTGAATCTTCATGGGGCCTAAAATCACTTTATGTGCATAAAAATCCCATCAACACTTGTCTAGGAATATGACAGGTATGCTGTGAGAAAAAGCCAAACTGGTTTTTGTATACAGGTGACCTCTGTATTCAGGTTCACCTTTTAAACTTGTTTTTTGAACAAATATCATACAGAGAATATCAATATCAATATCCTTATTATTATTATTATTATTATTATTATTATTATTATTATTATTATTTAAATTATCAACAGATTTAATTAAGTCCACTATTCCACACAATCATAAAATACATGCATATGTTGTTGCACTCTTCCAAATGTATGTTACATACAAAATTACTGTATCCTGTTCCCTTTAATCCATCCTGTAAATTAAATTATCACCGACTCTTACAAGAAAAATTAGATCTTTGTTTTTTGGAAGCTGGTTCTTGTAAAAGACTTGATGCATCCTCTTCCCAATCTTTCTCCTTATCACCATAGAGTGGATCATGAAGAAAATCACAACAAACAGACCTGGAGGAATCCAGATGGACTATTGTTTCTTGGGTTTTGCTACCGGTACATTGACAGATGAGATGAAATGGAGAGTTCCTTCAATATAGATGTCATCTGGTCATAAAGTTTTCCATTTTCTGGGACATGATGGCATTCTTCATCTCACTCTCTGTGGGATGTTTAGTAAGGTTGCAGATGGCTGTGGATCAGATGGGGTTGCTGGTTCATATCTGTTCAGAACTTCATGTAATTGTTGCATGCATCTCTTTACTTGTTGTCTCTCACTTGTAATAGACTTGCCATTCTTATCTTGGATGGATATGTCTCTACTGAACTTGACTCCACACATCTCTAATGATCTATAGACCGGTCATCTCTCCTTGTTGTGCTCCTAGTTCAGGTTCTTCTGTTCTGCTGCCTCATTTGTCCATTCTGGCATATATATTCACTTTTCTGTCTTTCAGTTTGTAATCTGTCTTGAGATGTTCCTGAATTCTTATAGACTTGGTGATCAGCAGTGAGTCTTCCTTTCTGAGTAATTCTGTCAAGGACTTTCTTTCAGGTCTCAGGCATTAGCCACTTCTTGACACTCTTTGCTTGAAGCTCAGTTACCTCTTTGCTTGTTTTGATGCATGTCTGAGATCAATCTGATTAAAATCAGATCTCCGCTGTCCTACATGAAGATCTGACGATGACCGCTTAAGGGTCATGTTCTGGTGACCTTTGAATTAGCCAATGAAATGCAGCTTTGTAAATATTATATATTTTTATTTAAAATTAACATTCACATTATTAAATCAATGTGATAAAACATATATTAATTTCATTTAAAACATATATGAATAATCATCAATCAAGCGCATATCTGACAGTTTCTGCACTAATATGTGAGCCACTGGCATATTAAACAGCGTGACTATCCTTGAGGGGAACTTCTGAACTCAAATTAATTGGCGTCATCACAGTATTCTGGCCATATAAAACAGATGGCCAATAGTTTGTGGGGAGGGAGGGGACCAAAAGGGGAGCACTGTATAAAAAAAGCATAAAAAGTTAACATGTGCAGATAAATAGCATAGGAAAAACAAAATATGACAACTTTTGTTGAATCCATCACCATAGCATTATTATAATGGGGATAGCAGCATACTAATGAGCCTCAGAGTGAGGGACCACTGTATTAAATAAACTTGTGTGTAAGTAATCAGTACCTGTATACATAACTGACCTGTCCTTCAGACCACCACGACATGCATACTCCCACTCTGCCTCTGTAGGAAGCCGCTTTCCTGCCCATTTACAATATGCCACAGCATCATTCCATGACGCATGTAAAACTGGATGGTCCATTCTACAAATAAAAAAAAGGCTTTCGAATACAAAACACTGGGAAATACATGCTGGCAATCTTGAATGTAATAGATCTTGATTTTGTGATATATCTAGCTGTAATCCAATGTAATTAATAAAAAGTTGCTTTGGTCACAGTGAGCTAAATTGTGCACCTGCTACTGAAAGAATCCATTGTTTAAATATGGTAACATGAGTAGATGATGAAATCAAATACCAATAAGGTCAAGAATAAAATCTAATAAAAGTTAGCTTCTTCTCAGTGATCACTAAGCTAAATATCAATTTCCATAGATCCATATGGACAGCTTGGTCTGGGTGTCATTCTTGTATGCACAGACAGATGAGATATGAATGTGTTTGAACAGTTCTCAATTAGTCTTAATGTGCACTGACTTCACTGACATTGCCCTTGTAATCCGAAAAAAGAACAGCTGGCAGGTAATCTAGTTAGCAGATCTGATCAGACTCCATTCAGCTGTGTTTGATGAAACATCTAACATTAAAGGTTTTCTGATTCCTTCCTCAACACCAATGCTAAATGCCAGGGATTGAATGTGAAGCCATTTTTAAGGTTTTCCCATTTCAATACAGGCTTGATGACTCTTTGGCACCTTTAGAATTTTATCTTGAGTTGCATTCCATCAAATATTTGCCCAATTTTTCCTGGCAATTTTGACACGAACTCATTTTAAAGTTATATTTTTAAGTAATGGTAGTCATATTTAAAAGTGGATCACCATCACATGAATCAGTATAAATAGACATTGATAACTGGATGCTATGAAATTTGGTAAAAATTTTCTAATCAATTTTTAAGGGAACAAATCTTGAATGGTTCTCTTATTTTGCGTAAAGGCAGCCAAATTTGATGGAACATAAGCATCTTTAAATAAAAGGCTGTTGATGCTTGGATGATGTTTAAAAAATGCTTAAAATTCTGCTGTTTTCTTTCCATAAGTTCTATACATGCAGAGATTTACAATTTTTTTTAATATTAAAGTCAACATTTCCTGAGCAAGCTGACTGGAGAATTGAACTTACCTCTTGGAAATCTGAGCTTGTCCCAAACATGATATCACAAAATGAGTATAAAAAAATTAGATAAAATAAAATATGGGATAATTTACAGAAATTGTTATATATATATATATATATATATATATATATATATATATTTTTTTTTTTTTTTTTTCACTGTTGTTTCTTTAAACCCTTGATGGCACCTTAAAAACATATAACATCAATTAAAGTTATCAAAAGAATTTATGTAAATAATGTAGACAGATAAGTAGATGAGAAATGGTAAGAATGCAGACAAAATTAGAAGAGCAGAAACATACATGTACATGTTTACAGACATTTAAATGGATAGGTACAAAAGAATTTGACAATAGCTTCTTTTTTAAGAGAGAGAGAGAAAGAGATATTTATCTTTAGGTCAAAGGTCTCAAACTGAAAAATTAAATAAGCAATTGCAATATGCTAGCCAGGAATACTCATAAATCCATGATGACTGGAACTTTCATGCACATTTTGAAGCATCATACTATTGTTTTTCAAAACAGGTTCAATTAGAGCTAGAAACTTCATCAGGTTTAAAATTTTTGTCTATATAAGATAATAGACTCATCTCATGAACTACATCAACAATAATGAAGGCTAAACTGTAATGGTTTATTTATACTCTCAACTGAAGGATTTGTGACCATTTATTTCATCCATTTACTTAACAATGATCAAGTCCCATTCACATACAAATACTACCATTAAAATGAAACATATAAAAGTTAAAATATAGCTATTTATTTCTTATTTTTCAAAACTTGCTTTAAATTGTAAATATTATCATTATCACCTCTTAGTGAGAAAATGCAAGACTGACCTTAATGTTGACTACAAGATGGGAATGACATACAATGAAAGAAACTGTGGCCAGTTAATATAAGAATGTGGTACATACAAACACTAAATAAAGGTGCTGATATATGTACTGTAGCAAGATTAAAAGTTGCAAAACTTGCTGGGCATAAAGCATTACAAACAGAACACAACACCTTTCTCCCTCTCTCTGTAAATATTTTTGTCTTGTCCATGGACACCTACATTGGAAATTTGAGCTGGCCGAATTTAAAATTATCATGGGAGTTGGGAAAGTGGATTTGTAAATCCCTGGCATGTTTTTACATAACTAAAAATGAAAAAATATCAATAAAAATAGGACTGAGTACAAAAGATGGACTTTGATTCTTCTGGGTAGAAGAGGAAATTTCAAATGTGTTGGTTGTTAAGTAATACCGGATTAAAACACAACTGAAAATTAAAGATGTACAGTTACAATCCAAACCTATCTCTTATATGTGATCCTTTTCCCTCTGGATGTCTCCAGTCAGCTCCATCAATTGGCACCCACCAGGGGGCAGCAGCCACCTATAAGTAATAATCTCTTCTAGAGATACATTCAAACTAAGAATATCATAATGTTAACTTCATGCTTGATGAGAAGCCCATCCCTGACGTTTACACAATTCTGGCAAAATTTTATTTCAGACAAGGCCTTTTTCTAGTGATAAACTCCTCCCTTTTCCAACAATTTACAAGGCTGCTCTCACTAAATGAGAAATACTGTAATATTCTGTGCATTACCACGGAAGTTCTGGTGCTGTATTCACACAACGTCTCAAAAGTGTACACACTCATATCTTTGTGGCAAAAACTGTTTTCATTTTGTCATTAGCTACCCACACTTTGCAGTATTATCAGGATCAACAAATAAAAGTCTTTTTGAATCTGCAACAATAAGAAATGAACATTTATTAACACTGAACTGTCAAGGTTTTTTTAAATGACAATCAATATTATGATGGCCACAAGAGTTACAAACTATCATTGCATAGCCAAGGACCATGCCTACTGCTGTACATACTGTTGCATAGCCAAGGACCATGCCTACTACATACTGTTGCATAGCCAAGGGTCATGCCTACTACATACTGTTGCATAGCCAAGGGTCATGCCTACTACATACTGTTGCATAGCCAAGGACCATGCCTACTACATATTGTTGCATAGCCAAGAACTGTACCTACTACTGTACATACTGTTGCATAGCCAAAGGTCATGCCTACTTCTGTACATACTGTTGCAGAGCCAAGGGCCATGCCTACTACATTATGTTCAGCAGGACCTTAAACATAACTTTTTGTGGAAGCAAAAGAGGTGTATTCTAGATAACAAACCACATCCTCCCAAACAGATATGATGCTTATTGACAAGGGGCATAAATCCGCCCAATATTGAGCAAATGATACAAAACTCATAAAGGGAAACCTAGGTTTAACAGACAAAGTTATTACCAAATTGCATCAAAATAAGTTGAATGGTTTTTCAGCTACTGTATATACTTGCTTATGAGTCCAACTGCAAACTGCAAAGACCCAGATCTACTGTTGCATAATGCACTGGCAGATCTGGGTCTGTGCAGTTTGTTAGGAGTAATCAGTACAACAAACAACATACATCCTGATCTGCATGGGCATTATGCTACAGCAGATCAGGATCTTAGGTGTTTACAGTTTGACTTGACTTATAAACGAGTACATGTAGTATGCTGATTGCGAGCAACATTCCAAGTTTCCATTTGAAGACAATTATTTGCCCAGCACAGACTACGACTCCAAAAGTGAGTACTGACAATATTAAACCCAAACAAGGCACATATGTCTAATATAATAGTATTCATATCATACTGCATATGAATAACTTTATGATTCTTTAGCTATGCTCTGCCATTACAAACAACATCCCATGTGAAAATATGAAGTTCACTATCAAGGGTCATAATTGTCACAAAATGATGCTGATACCCCCCCCCAAACAAACCATCAAGGGCACCTCAAGGTCCATGAAACAAGGTTCACAACAAACTGCCTCAGAAAGTTAAATCATTCCTGAGCTATGCTGGCTGTAAAGACTTTCTGTAGTGTAGATTTAAAGCTGAGAAAATAACTTCATCAAAATTTGAACTGAAAAGATTAATAGGCAATTCACACACCAAATAGCATCCAATATTGTGCAAGAATTGCAGAGATATGGTGCTTTTAAAAAAAAAGTGAATGGAGAGAAAGATGGAAAGATAGCCAGATGGACTAAAGAACGGCTCCCACATCTCGATGTGGGTCCCTGAAAATAACTGATTAACTAATCTTTACAGATACCAAAATTATCTGGTAAGTAAAATCAATATATCAGAAGGAAATTTTT
Organism: Megalonaias nervosa; assembly: GCA_016617855.1. Taxonomy (NCBI): domain Eukaryota; kingdom Metazoa; phylum Mollusca; class Bivalvia; order Unionida; family Unionidae; genus Megalonaias; species Megalonaias nervosa. Next base: position 166,885 of record JAECUM010005782.1, read on the forward strand.
AAACATAATAATGAATGACAGCTATCACCAGTATCTACACTTTTTTAATTTTTGTGACAATGCAAGCAATCACTGATCCTTATTAAAGATCAAACAAAATAAAATCACTACCTCTAATTGGTTTAAAAGAGGTTCAAGTCACCAGGAAACGTAATGGAGGGGTGTATGAACTTGTGAGACATGACTGATCACAATTAATCTGCAAAAACAACAGGTATACCTACTTAATTACTGGATTTAATGAAACTGATAAGAAAGAGAAAGAAAAGAGTGGGTTTTGTTTGAAATGACCATACTCACTGCTTGAAATGACCATACTCACTGCTTGAAATGACCATACTCACTGCTTGAGATGACCATACTCACTGCTTGAAATGACCATACTCACTGCTTGAAATGACCATACTCACTGCTTGAAATGACCATACTCACTGCTTGAGATGACCATACTCACTGCTTGAGAGACCTCCTTTAAAACTTCTTCAGATACATATTTGTCCATAACAAATGAGTTCCCAAACTTCTCTGCCTGATTTCCCATGAAACATAGAAGAAAAATTATAAAGACTCATGACAATGTTCAAGTAACTCTCACTATTCTCAGAAGAATTCATATCACTCTGACCAGATTCAGGAACAGAGTCCAATTTAATTATACATATTAATACATAATCATGTTCTTCTTTAGTCCTACTAGAGGATCATATGAACACATAGTTTCCTTATGCAAAATGTACAATCTGTACCAAGATAACTGATGCTATAGTGTATACTAGGCAATATTATTCTGAGGAAAAGTTCACATTTGGGTTTTTTAAAATGAAATCGTCTCAATATCAGACTCAATGTAAACTTTTGCCCATGTAAGGTTCAATTTACCCAGTCTCACTTTTTGTTTATTTTCTGCATTTTTAAGCAACAAAAGCAACAAATAATTATATTAATATGAAAATGACATCTTAATACCCAGCTTAAATGAAATTTTTCTTGTAGTACAGCTATGTATACAATTCTGTGTTAGCTCAAATGTCCTAATGTCCAACTTACATTCCTGCTTATCTGACTCCAAATCAGTTTCTAAAAGTCACTATTTCATGGTGTATCTTGATTACGGTATGATTGGAGGTGATTAGCACTGAATAATGTGAGCATCTTCATCATTCACTAAGTTGCAGGCAAGGATGTCATTTATGCAATTGAAAAGCAAACGCAGAACTGTCCAACTCATGAACACTTTATTCTATGAGAACATTAAACATCAACGAAGAGTTTCATGAATGGTATATAGTTTTCTATGATGGCACTAGCAGAGTATGGTTGACTGGAAATTATTGACCAATAGCTCCCAACTACCTCAACCTTTGCTCAAGTTATACAGTCTTGAACTAAACTTCATATTCAGAAACCATTATTTTCTTATCCGACTTACCTTGACCATAACCTCTAAAGTTTTGACCTCAGAATTTGTAGGTTTTTTTATTATCCCAAGTGCAAGTCATCACAAGTTTTACCCAAAAAGCTTATCCCAGAACAAGGTTTCTCTGCAAAACCCACCTTTCTTTGAGCCAGAATGACCCTAATATTTTTTACCATTTGACTCCAAAATCAATCGACCTGATCCATATATAAATTGCAAGCCTTCTGCAGACATGGCACTGGCATTAATAAAGTTGTAGCCAAAAACTATGCCAACTTCAATATTACCAGTTTATCTTGATATCCTGTGACCAAGCTAATATTGTTTACTGAAGCGGGTGTTGAGATAAGCACGGGGGGGGGGGCTGCTAAAAAAAATTCAAATTTCACAAGCAATTGAATTTTTTAAGAGGTGACCTGTCGTGAGTGTGTAGGATTTACATTCAGAGAAAACAAACAATGGAAATTTTGATTAATTGAAGACAAAACTATCTGAAATACACATGTATTGACAACTTACAATTGTGCAGAAAAATCCATAATACATAAAGTACTATACATGTAGATGAAAAATCCAAGAATCTGAGTATGGATAACATGTTAGAAAATGTATATATCATTCACATCCTGTTAGAAAATACATATAACTCTTATGTAACAAAAATATTAGTCTTCCTTTGATCTATATCCCACTGTCAACAAACACGTGTCATTCAGCAATTCACTGAGTTATTCATTGTTGTATGTAGTATGAGGCTTTATAGTTGTTTATATGCTACATGTGCATGGCCTAGATTTTGGTCAGCAGGTGACAGCTATCATCTTGCCAAGGCTACTAAGGGGATGAGACTGTTAGCAGAGAAATGAAAACGTGAACAAATTAAAAAATTTAACAAACATCTTTGCGACAAATATCTATGGTTTCAAGCAATTTGAAATTTAATTTGCATTTTATGCCACCTTTGGTAGTGATTGTAAGCATAATTTTTCCTGCAATGTAGAAACTTTCACGGCACAATAAAAGAGTATCAATCACTCTGGAAAATGCAACTATCTATCAGATTCCATTGCTTTTATTTAGTACAGTACAGAAATTTGATGTGTTTATTTATTCAGATCATTCTATGTTAACTTTTATTGTGGTCCAATAATTTTTTAATTTTAAGTTTTAAATGTGATGCAAAAGATATCATTAGTATGGTAATATTTAGTGATTTTCAATTGTATCAACAAGTGCACCTTCTTGATAATTTGGTAGTTTTACTTGTCATTTTTTATACGACTGAAAACCTACAAAATACAAATGATCTAGTACTGGCAATTTCTCAACCTACAAATCACTTGATCTGATTGAATTAACAAAGAAATTTCCTGCAACTAATCAAAAATAGCCCAAGGCTGATCTTGCATTTCTTTTATAGATAGCCACACTTCAGTCTTCACACAATAATGAATATAATTAATATAATATTTATCCTCAATCACTGGCAAACGATATCGTAATACCCTATGTATGTCCATACATCCATCTGTATGTGTCTGTAAGTAACCATAAACACAGCAAACTGCTGGGTGGAAATTGGTATATAGGTTGCCCTCCTGATAACAATCTATTTCTTGCAAAACTGCAGTTACACTGACTTTTATGTATCACTGGCAGAGTGTTGGTGAACAAAAAAATAAATAACATAACTTAAAGCTGTTGTTGTTGTTGTTGTTGTTGTTGTTGTAGGGTTTAATGCCATTTTTCAGCACAAGATAGGCTATACATGGCGGCCAGTATTAATGGTGGAGGAAGAACCCGGGAAAACCCCAGAAAGAACCACCGACCCACAAGAAGCTACTGGCAAGCTTTCTCACATACCCACATTGGCCGAGTCCAAGACTCAAACCCACGCAGACAGAGGTGAGATGGCAGTGATCTGTAATGGTGAGTGCTTTAGACAGAGGTGAGATGGGAGTGAACCGTGAGTGCTTTGGGCCACTTGGCCACTCTCGGGGCCCCCACTTAAAGCTGCAATCCTCCTGCCTCCTGATAGATATAATGGAATAATAGGAAATATATATATATATATATATATATATATATATATATATATATATATATATATGAAAATGGAGACTTCAAACTGCATTTTCACTACCTAGATCTAAACAATGTTTTCTGAAGTGGCCTTTTAAGTTGCTGGGCTGCAGTCAAAGATCAAATATTACAGTCACAGATGTCAGTTGCTTCATGATCAAGTCATTTCATAAATGGGATGTTTTGTAACCTGGTCATTTTGTAACCGGTTGTTTTACAAATTTACTACTTATAATTATGGCGTTGAACTTTTTATTTTTGATTACAGGAATTAGAGGAATTATATAATTTTGTATAAATATTATCCAAATATCGAGGAGTAGGCTAGTACTGACTTTGATATAGTTCTTGCTAAGTGGCAGCCTCCTTGATAAGAGAAATAATTTTGAAACATACACCAATAATTAAACAATTATATGTAAAAAAATATGTATTTAGATTTAAATAAAACTTCCGATTACCTTTAGACATGCTTTCAAAAAATTTTATTAAAAGAAAATGATCCATAAAAGGATTTGTGATTTATTTTGTTAATTAAAATAAAGAATTACAAGAGCTTTCATCTTGAATTATATTCAAGGTTACATTTGATTATAATAAAAAAAAGAGTTGAAAAGATAAATGAAAAAGTGAAATTTGTTTCCTTTTAACTAAAAAACATTGCATTTTGAAACAATAATGAAAAACATTATCCTTTACTTATAAAACATTAAAATTATGTGAAAAAATGTATATTTTGAAATTAAATAATAGTAATAATAATAATAGTAATAATAATAATACTTATAGCAGAAGACAGTTCTAGTTGGAAATGAATACAGACACATAGTCGTGTTTTTTGTCATGAAAAATTCTAGTGTAGTCATTATCATAATCAAATTGGTTGGTGCTAAAGCAGGAGTGGGTCCATAGATAAATGCACACTGCCTCAAAAGAGAACTGGCAGACAGCAGGTTTTTAGTGTACTGGTCCCAGAGTGCAAAAATGTTGTCTATGACTTACAGAGTACAAGCATGATAGCACCTTTTCAACTAACCCTATAACACTAACTTTACTTGCTGAGGAAGAAATGTTTCGTTGTTAAGAGGCTGCCAAAACAGGTACAATGGTGGGTTCCTGATGACTGCTTGCATGTATTCAGGTCGTCATGCTAGCCTTCAACATCATTGTTGGTGTGGATGGAATGCATAAACACACAACAGCTTGGTACTGGATACAAATTATATTTGAACCAGTATTTTCTTAACGTACTACATTATCCTTTGCAAGTTGTCATGTGAAGTTTCCTTTAGCTTGTTAAATGCAACAGCAGTGTGCAAGGAAAGGCAGAGCCATCAACTTGCAGAGGAACTTGTAGGTGCTGCCTTTTGAGATGTGTGCCACTTGAAGACCATACTCATGAGTTTTGTGGTAACAGCCTGGCTCCAATGAAAGGCACCTTTGGACTGGTACATCTGGAAATAGATGATGCAAGGCAAACCACAATTCTTGTTTGAAATTGCAAACAAACTGCTGACCTTGTGTACATAGAAGGGAATTGATGATGAATCGGAAAATCAGATGGAAGTCTTCACTACACTGACGAGACACAAGGATCAAATCTAGTGGAACATGCTTTGCCTTGGAACCACTTTTCAGAAATCAATTTACAGAAAGTAGTTGGTAAAATAGTATTTTCACTACTTTAAATGTACCGTTGATATACATGTACCAGCACTTTTGTTTTTTGCATGGAGTTGAAACTGTTGGTCTGTTGCTAATACAAAATAACATTGTCCTTTCTCTTTGACTCTGGCTTTCAGAAAGTTGTTTGGTAAGAAGTTCTCGGGATAAGTCTTTAGGTTCTGCAGATGGCCTTTCTGTTGGTGATGATTACATTGATATTTAAAATTGTCGATGGCTGGGTGACTGGCTTCCAGAAGGTCAATGTTATAATTTGTACCAAGCACTGTCTTTACAACATCTGATGCTCTGGTAAAGCCATTTGCTGATAAGGTTCCTTGAGTCTTTATTTTGTGCTGAAATCTGACAGGTGACAATGAAACCTGGAACAGATGGGTGATTATGAGATTATCTGCCTGGCACAAATAGGTCACCAATCTGGCTTATAACTGTTTGACAACAATTAGTTTTCTCACAAACAATACACCACCATGTCTTGCCTTCTTTTTGTCTTTTGACAGTATAGGAATACTATACAATCTGGTACATCATACATGCATTAGGATCAATATAATCCATAGAATCTTCAATGGAACTGTTTGTCATCGAGTCTTCATCAACACCAAGTGATATTTGCAATGATCGGTTACTGATGTTGAAGATGTTGTCACTGCACTAGTATCTACAAATTGGTTTGATTCTAAATTGAAATCCAGGAAAATATGTGTTCACTGCTGTTGACCTGAGGCTAAAGGCCTAGATGACGCTGACTAGATTTGAAGCATTGTTGTCTTGAAAAACTGGTTTTGGGTACGTCTTGTATATTTAGTCAATGCAGTTGTGGTACTGGTGTTCAGTCCTGGTCTGATTCTCAGTCTGAGTAGCTAATTTCAATAGTTTTGGTTGCATTGGATCAGAGTTGGATTATGCTATTACACTGATGGGTCTGAACTGGTCTGGTTCTGAGTCCATAAGGTCTGAATCTATCTGCTGTAGCTGGCCAGGTTCTTGAACTGCTTGGTGAGCTTTGTCTAAATCTGAGATGAGTCCCAAGTGTGAATGCTGATATACATCCAAGCTACCAGTATTAGTGCAATGCCAGTCAATAAAAACACTAATTACAAACTTATTCTTGTGATGTTATGCTGTATAATACTTACGCATACAAACTGTTGAAGTTCTGCTTTAGACTTGTAATAAATTTTTCTGACTTTATTATTTTATTTTACTTTCATCAATTTTAAAATTTGACTTCTGTATCATTTTAACAATAAATATATATAATTATCAGCATTCACAATTCTTTTCGATTAAATACAACTAATGTCAATGAAAAATACTGTAGCATGTGTACAAATACTGGGTACAAAACATTTTGGTTACAAAACCCTCATGTTTTGAAAAAACCTGCACCTGCAGTTACAATAACATTTTAAATATTTTCAGTGCTCAAAGAAAAAGGTGTTCAGACACAGGTCCAGGAACAGTGACTTTGAAAAACACACAGGCCCTGACTCAGCTTCCACAAGCCCCACCTCCAATTCCTTGTGCTGAATGACCCTATCTTTTTTATTATATATCTGTGCTCAAAGATTTTCAGACACAGGCCCAGGACATTTTAAACAAATCACTAAACCCGACTCAAATTCTAATAACTCCAACACAAATTCCATGTCCCTGAAATGGCCCTTTTATAATTTTTTGGACACAATGTTGAAATTGCTGTAATTTTAATATAAAAGAAATAAAGAAAATCATATTCAATTGATGTATATGTTAATTCACCACTGGATTAATTCGTGTAAAGCAATGTTTTGCTCTAGGTCCAGATGTAATCCTCTGTCCAACTGCTCCAGCACTCAAAGAAATCTGTTTGAGACACAGGCCTGGGAGATGTGGCTTTACAACATATTGCTTTGATTTATAATCCCCTGACAAGACCATATTTTGCACACACTCACCACAGCCAAATAATTAAATGGTTGGTACATTATACTTATGATATTGTTCACAAGACTGTTCACAACCCTCATTCACATTTTGCTGAAGAGGGGCTCAAAACCAAAGTGATTTCCAATAATTTCAAAATTTCTTCGTCCTCGGGTGTGAAGTCTCAATAATTATGGCACACGCCTCTGCTCCTGTAATCTCCAACTCTAAATTTTCAGCTTTGATGTCAGGTCAGTGATTAGGCTAGTCTGTGTATTTCACTGCAATTGGCAAGAACCTTAAAGTAGTTTTATTTTCTGAATGCTGCATAATTCTCAGTTTTTCAATCATTGCTTACAACGAAATGAAGTTGGAGAGGCACAGATATTTTTATCAGTCAAAAACAGTAGCTTCAAGTTTAGTAAATATTGGTTCATGTTATAGTATTGTGGATGTGTCACTATTACAAACAACACCAACACCACATCAACAGAATCAGCAGCTACCAACTCTTTGAACTAATAAATTAAAACACAGTGTAATGATCTCAGTTCTTTTAGGGCAAAAATATTGTATTTGGGGCTTTTATAAGTTCCTATTGCTCTAGCTTACTTTAATTGTTAAACAACTATAGGTACTGCTCAATATATTTAACTAGTGATGCATTACAAAGTCAGCATGATGATCAGACATCTTTGTTACTCATGCTGTACAAATAAGCGCTAATTATAGGTAATCAATTTCCCGTTCATTTGACATCTGCTTCGCTTTGTATAAACAAAGTTTATAGCTTTTAATACAGTTAGGCTGAACATCTTTAAAAGGTAGAGGGACCTGCTGATGGTGCCACATCATGAAGCTGAATATTAATAATTTACCTATTAATAATTTACCTGTGTCTTTTAAAAACTTCAAAATAAAAATGCAGCATTTTGTCAGCAGGTACAAGGTTTCTCTATGAACAATTATATATATTTTTTCTGGGACAGACCTAATGGGCAACTCACTTAGAACATTTGGGGTCTGATCTAGAAATGGAGGGGTATAAGGCTATCAGATTTTGCTAGCTCTGATATTTGGACCAAGCTTTATATATGCAAATACAGAACATGGACATGACATTAGGTAAGAGGTTTGTGGTTATGCCAGCCCCACCCCCTGGTAAGTGGAAATTGGATTACACCTCTTGGGTCAAGATGGCTGAAAGGAAGATTGGGTCAAGGGTGGATATGTGTAATAAAAAGCATGGGGATTTGCTAAGTGAAATTATGAGAGAAGCTCGGACTGTTAAACCAGATTTTCTAAATTAAACTGCCACAGGCATAATCTCTCTCAATGAATGAAAATTATATTGGCATGAATTCAAGACGCTGTCCCTTTAAAGGACTGACCCTCTACTGACAAAAAAGAATTCAGTAGGAATATTGAAAAGTCGTTTTACTTTTATTGGTGGGAGGCAATGTACAAGTATTGCAATCATATGTAACTCACTGAAATACGCAAAATAAAACCATATTTTATCTATGTTATTTTGATATACAACAGCAACATGGAAATATCTGGTCATCCTCAACCCTTCACAGTACCTCTGTTTTATATCCCGTTGCATTTACAAAGAAGTCGAAGTCTCCGTTGCTCACTTCATATTTGTCTAAATAAAATTCATTTATTTTAACCCCCCTTTCTGGTCCTTCGCCGTCAGCAATAAAGATCGGTTTATTTGTTCCCATGATATATGTTCCCGCCGGTATCAGGACCATGGGTCCCGAATGAACGGCTGTTTTTTTCTGGCTGATAGTTTGAGCCTGCTCGATGACAAGATTGTCTGCATTTGGCTTTTGTACATTTTTCTCGACACGACTTATAGAACAGCCGCAACCACCTGGTTCGTTCGAAGTCTGTTGATTACTGCACGAATCGGCGTCATTAATTTCTGTTGTCATTCCACTGTGAAGGTATAAAAGAAAAATCACCGCATAGACAACTGTATAAGCCTTCATTATTTACATTCACACCCACTAGGTATTGAGCTGGCATACTGATTTTGCTTTCCTGCGCTGAAGAGCTCCATATCAATACTATGAGCTTGCATGACAGACTGTAACGTGCATTTCATTACAAGTACATGATACTTATTACACAAGTTGCATATATTATTCATGACCAAATTATGCACGACTTTAAATGATGTCAACGAAGATATACAAATAAGATATTTACATAATTTACCTAGGTACAATATTTTTTTGGGGGAGAATTAGGTTTGATACTTTCCCTCCAAAGTGTGGACTCGGCACTTTTGAACTCCTGTACACCGGAATTTGAAGTTGGAGTTGACCGTTTACGCGTGTTTTCATGGCTGACATTGGCTGGGGAAATTTACAAAATAGTGAAGGTTACGGTCGTTTGGGAGACACAAAAGATGATTACAAAGTTCTGACATACGATGATGCAAAAACAAACTATTCTACTCATATGCATGGTGCTCATGCAATGTTTTATTCCGCACACGACCATACATTATGGGACTTGTACAACACCAGAGCAGCAATATTGGTAATTTATTGTAATCATACGACTTTAGTATTAATGTATGTCGGGCCAAACCACCATTGAACTCCGCTAATAAGTAAATAACACTTATTTTTAGCTGGCCCTCTGATCATTAGGAAGAAAAACTTGGGCAGTGGCTGTTCGCACGACTGCCGTGTACGTCGGGAACGGTCCATTGAAAGACACCAAACCACCCCAAACCTTCAATACCCGGTACACCCCAAACCACTCCAAACCTTTGAATCACCCCACATCCTTTCGTTACATACATAAAGAAATAAAAAATATTTTTCTGTTCATATAGTTTACTGGAATTAAAGGTAAAACTCGAAGTTCTTTACAACAAATTTAGGTACACACATAGATATAAACATAGAATTAAACTTCAAACAAAAGAGAACAAAACAACCATTGAACTATTACAATCAAACAAATAAATGCCTTCTTTTTTAGTGTATGTTTATGTAGGAGGGGTAATTATTTCTTGAGAGACCAACAATAGATCTCAGTTTTTCATTTTTTTGACAATTCTGCTACCAGAAATATCAGAAAAAAGTGGAGATCCGTTTGTTGGTCCACCTTGAGAGAGAGATGGAGACTGAATGAGGGGGAAAGGTATGTAGGAAGGCACATATTTGACCAGGCTAGCACATACATACATACATACATAGACAATGTTATGAGTCTATGCTCTTAAAATAAGTAAAAGAAAAGGGTGAAAAGCAACAAGCTTTGTAAAATTCAATAAATAATTTTTTTCCCTAGAATACAAACTGAAAATGAAAAAAAAAAACTACAGTATCCCCAAATAATTCTAGAATTACAGATACACATCCTTGGGCCCCGAGTGGTCTAAAGCGCTGTCTGTTACGGATCACTGCCATCTCACCTCTGTCTGCGTGGGTTCGAGTCTCGGATTTGGCAAATGTGGATATGTGAGAAAGCTTGCCAGTAGCTTTTCGTGGGTCGGTGGTTCTTTCCGGGGATTTCCCAGTTTCTTCCTCCACCATTAATACTGGCCTCCATGTATAGCCTATCATGTGCTGAAAAATGGCATTAATCCCTACAACTACAACAACAGACACACATCCTAATAATTTAAGGTTCTAAATAAACTTTAGTACAAATCCAGATTAATGTGTCTGTGATGACCTGTATAATGCTGATGTGCCAACAGTCTTTTGTTGAAACACGTATAATTCCAGATTTGAATTCACTATAAATCCCAGTGAATGTCTCTGTCCAAGAATATTTTTTTTTATGAGCACTCTGTATTTCCAGAGAAAATAATCACTGAATTAAATAATTTGAAGAAATAAATTCCAGCTCAAATGAACAGTGAATACAACAATTAAATACAAATTGATTCTGCTAGATCTTAACCAGGACTGAATAATCTTTCCAGTGACAAGATTGTATAATCCTCTACTTGACCTCAGGGACCACTCTGGTGGCCTAGTGGTTATAGCATCCACCTCAGATGCAGGAGGTTGTGGGTTTGATGCCAGCCGAGTCATACCAAAGGCTTACAAAAATGGTACTAACAGCTGCCTCGCTTGGCACTCAGATTAAGCGGTTAGTGTTAGGACTGGTCGGCCTGGTGTCAGGATATTGTGACTGGGTGGGACATCATGCTACATGTCAGCAGCATGATGCCCCAGTGCTAGACATCACTATAAACTGCCACACTGCAGACATCATAGCGATATGACTGAAAAATTGTTAAAGCTACATTAAAAATCAAAATCACACACACATACTTGACCTCAGGTCACGATTAGCATTTTCTACAACAACAAAAATTACCTAATGGAAAATAACCATCTAAAAGGTTCTTAATGTTAACAAAACAAAAAGTTATTATTAGAAAGTCTGTTGCTAAAATTATAATATATAATTATAGTGGAATCCCAATAACCGAGACCCAGACCCAAATAAATTTATTTACTTCTATTAATAATGATCCTGATAATAAACCCATACATGCAGAGAATATGTTATGTATTAGTTGATTACAGAATAAAATAAAACAAAATTTAAAAAATCAATAATTCAGGTCAAGTAGAAAATAAACTTGATTTTGGACAAGGTTAAGTCCAACATACAATGTTATATTTAATAGCATATAAAGAAATAATAAAAAAATTAAAAAAACCTAACTAACAAAGAGTGCAAATTAAATATACATAACAGACAGGTGTATACCTACTAATGCTTCATTACAGGAGAGAAATACACCATAATTCCAGTAAATTATAGAAATGGAAAGTATTTTCTGTTTTATTCCTTTATATATGTAACAAAAGGGTTTGGGGTTGTTCGACGGTTTGGGGTGTTTAGAAGGTTTGGCGTGTTTTGATGGACTCCATAGGGAATAGGTCAATTTAGCATGGAACCATTTTGGACTTGAGATGATTTAGTCACGAATCTTTTTGGACCAAGTTGTTTCAGCCTAACTATTTAGATTTTAATTCACTATCAAGGAAGAAGTGATGTAGACAAATATTTTATTTCATGTTGGTATTTTCTTTAAACAAATGAACAAAATGACCAAAAGCCAGTATAATGAGTACTTAAATATTAAAATATATTGGTTGTCATAACATTAATCTTCACATAAATCCAGAAGCAACTGATTATCAATAACGATTTGTTCGCATATATATGGATTACATGCTGTAGTTATCTTATTAATAGTTGTGCCAATTATATATTACTGAATATAGGAGTGTCTGAATCAATGACGGGGCCTTTTGAAAAGGTTTTTGAAAACTTTGATCTAAGTTTATTGTTGAAAGATGTCAGCTCATAAGTTTTATCCTTATTACTGATCCATGAACAATAAAGCCATTAAGTCTTATTTGTTTTTGTCTTCAATGCATTGTGTACAACTGTTGCCCAAACAATAGCTGACATATGTTCTTTAAACCGCATACAAAACCAAGCACCAAACAATACAGTATTGATCCTCACCTGAAACTATAAATCGATTTAAATTCATTGCTAATCATCGAAGTCAATCGTAGAGATAAAATTTATTCAGATTAAGGGGCAATGATTTTATAAAGCATAAAAAAACAATGCCACCAATATGTGTCCAAGGCTTTGCAAAATTGTTAGATGCAGTCAGTTGACCAGTGAATAATGTCATATTTTCCTTATAAAAATGACCCCATTGTCTACTGACATAAATCCTTTGCTGTAGTCATTCAGATAGTTGTAAAAGTGTTAACTAATAACAGCATTTTCAGTACAAAGGCCAAAACTACCGGATCGAAATAATCTCAGCTGATATGACTCGGGGTCAGATTGACCCCGTAAGAATAGTAGCATGAAATGACCCGGTCCAAAACAACTCTAGGCTAAATTGACCTGAATTTGTGTACCTTGGGTTGCTGGAAACACCAAAACGCACTCAAAAATCCCAAATACACATACTTTTACCATGATACTCATAAAGACAAATGTATTATGATTTGAATGTGTTTGAATAATAATAAAGAAGCAGAATAAAATTTGATTGAAGTGATTTGTGTACAAATTATTAACATTTTTTTCTATTTATAGTACAATTTATGTAATGAAGTCACTTGCCCATACTAGATTGGACAGCTTTTTAAAAAAATTATCCCCATCATAGGTTGCCCACTGGTTTAATAAACACCATCCCAAGGTCACCTTACAATTAAACATTTCTGATTATCAGATAAACTAGGGACAGTAAATATAATTGACAGAAAATGGAAAGAAAAAACACATGCACACGTACACACACACACACATACATATAGCACACAATCTGTTTAGACACACAAATTAGACACAAGTATACAGCATCTAGGTGACAGACTTTATGTTATTACAATATTACTTGATTGGACAGCTAGGATAAAAGGTGAATCATATATATACATGGATTGAAAGTGCACCGGCATATGTATCCTTTACACCACAGTCATCTGATAATGAACTTTCTTCCATTATTCAACCTCTTTTTGTGGCTTTTGTCATTATTTAAAATAAAGAACATGTTTTTTAAGCCACATGGAATGCATTCAGTGCTAGACTCTGATTTTGACAACAATTACACAACTTTTCCTGTGTCAGTAGAATTATCCTGATCTAATTTATCTTCTGCAGTATGTGGCATTTTTGTATTTTGCCATGTTTTGTGTGTCATTTACATCTTTATTTACATCAAAAGACATATGTATATGATCGATATACAGAAAATATATTAATGCACATTTTGGCATCTTGTAATCAAAATTGCACACTTATATTTGAAGTTCTTACTGATATGCCATTTATGATATCTGTCCAGTAGAGTAAAATCAAGTACAACAGAATGAAGTCATTACATGAATTGTGATACAAATTAGTGAAAAGTAAATAATTTGTATTTAAATCACTTAAATCAAAATTTGTTTTGTCTTTTATTATTATTGAAACATTTACAAATCATAACATCTGGGTGTACTTGGATATATATATATATATATATATATATATATATATATATATATATATACATACATACATACATACATACATACATACATACATACATATAGACACACACACACACACAAACACACACACACTTAAAATGTGATTACTTGAGAATTTCGGTTTTTGAGTGTATTTAGATGTTTCTAGTAACCAGTGTACCTCATTTGGAAAGACTATTTGCATGGGTGATGTATATGTAATTTACATGAAGTTATTCACGCAGCTGCCATGTACCTGATCTGTGAAATATTCCTTTTTTTTTTGCAACTGATTACCTTTAATTTCTTATTTGCAAGTCTTTGTTAAAACTTGTACAATGCTGTATGGTTGAAATAAAAAGTTTCAAATAAATATTGAGTGACTCTTGTGGGTGAAAATTGATAAACTTTCTGGTATTCACTCTGAACAGATTTCTTTTTCTTTATGCTCTGTCATGTATGTTCAATTTGTATATTGTGCGTGTGTGTGTGATTTGGATTTTTAACGTAGCTTTAACAATTTTTCAGTCATATTGCTACGATGTCTGCAGTGTGGCAGTTCATAGTGTTGTCTAGCACTGGGGCATCATGCTGCAGACATGTAGCATGATGTCCCACCCAGTCACATTACCCTGACACCAGGCCGACCAGTCCTAACACTAACCTCTTAATGCTGAGTGCCAAGCGAGGCAGCTGTTAGTACCATTTTTATAAGTCTTTGGCCGGGGACCAAACCCATGACCTCCTGCATCTGAGGCGGACGCTCTAACCACTAGGCCACCGGAGTGTATATTGTGCTTGACCTTTGTCAGTAATTGAGGGTAGGAGTTTGGGCCTACCTTACTAATGTCATTTTTTTTTATTTGTTTGTTAGCTTGGATTTGAGTTAAGGATCTTGGTTTTTCCCTTGGAAATTCTATTGTCTACCTGGTTTTGTCATGAAGTTTACTTGGATTTAAATTTAAGGCCCAACGTTTACAGTTTCGTGTAATTTTCCATTAAGATGATTGAGTTTTTTTAGAAAATGCTCTTGTAACATAGATCAGATGGGGATGTATGTAAGAATGAAGTAAACAAAATTATTTATTCCTATTTGAATATTATTATATGGAAACACATTTTTTGTGTTCAGATTTAAATTTATTGGTATCATTTATTTCAGTTATTCATTGGAATTGCAGTGCTCACTGACTGATCTAAAACTTTCTTTTTCGATTATTTAGGAATCATTCAGAGACATTCTGGATTATATTTATGTGATACATCAAGACTTGTTATATCAGCACATTCAAGACTTGGTACATCAGCATGTTCAAGATTGAAAGTCATTTATAACACCATTGGAATTCATTCAGAACACTACTTTTGAACTTGTTGTTTGAACTTTTAGGATTATTTAGGATTTCATTTGAATTTTCACTTTGTATTCTAGGGAAATTATTTGTTGAATTCTACTGAACTTGTTGGTTTTGATTTTCTTGTTACTTGGTTTAAGACCATAGAGTCATAACAGTTCAAATGAGTTGGCTAGCTAAAATGTATTTAAGAGTTTGAAAGTAGCTGATTTCTGTGCTCATGTCTGATGTTTACCATTTATGTTCTGCAGTGTTTTGAGTACAGTCACACAGTAATTTTATGAGTAACACAATTCTTAATTCAGAATAACAAAGCATACACTAAAAATAGAAGATTTTAAAATGCATTCAGTGAGAAGCAATCTTGGATCTCTTGCATGACAGGTCAACATATTTCCACTTGACTATTGCAACTGATAAGTTGGAATATGATACTTTGCTTATGTTATAGTTGTATATTGAAAACAAAATTTTGGACTGTTGATGTAACATTGCATTATCAAAATTCATTCTCTCTGAAAAAAACCATTAATTCACGGACAGGTCTCTAATTATTTGGACGCCATATAATAATTCTTATAATCCAAACTGAGGCAGGCAACAGTTTCAGTGCGAATACTGTTACTGAACAGCAGTCATGCAAGCACTTTTTATAAAGTTTAGTACACTGCCGTCACACAAAATAGGCAACATCAAACAATTTCCATTTCTTATTGTGTTTTGTGGTTAGATAAATCGGCCACAAACCTGTAGTGGTAATGATGTGTATATATTATAATTAGCAGGAGTTCATTCTATTTTAGAATCATCATTGACGCATTGAACAGTTGCATTGCAGATAGTCTTTTCTATTTTGGGCACATGACAGCCATGCAAACAAATGCTGCCAAACTTAAATATTCCAATTATGTGAGTCTAGACTCCTGTACTCCTTGCTATGAAGGAGGGAAGGGAAGAACAGAGTTGACTGAAGTGTATATCCAAGCAAAGATATGGCAATAAATTTCCACAACTATAAATGTTTCGCTGCACATAACAATGCATAACCTAGTTAGTTCCATAAATCTTTTTGAATAATATAGGCTATTTACTTATTTATCAACAATATATGGATGTTAAAAATAATGAAAAATTATGTAATCTGATCATGGAACTGACAGTGACTTCAACTACTGTATATATATATATATATATATATATATATACAATGAAAAAGTCACACTCTTGTTCATTTTTATTTGGTTTATAGTGTATCATTGACATTATGAATTAGGACAATCTGAAGAAAACAATAATAAAGTATGAACAAAGTGTCAAGTAACTGGTCTTTATTTTTAAATCTCTTAAGCAAATATTCATTAGTTTCAGACTTGTTTTGAGAATTATTCTTGTACATGCAGTTGTTTCTTTCAAGTCATAGGGGAGGACCCTTGAATATGGAAGAACTCAGAGTCTCAAGCTACATGAGATGGGCTTCTGTTTAATTTGCATCTTCTGAACTCTTGCCTCATTGTGGCTTTGGTGGGAGGATGTCAGCGAATGTGGGCAGGCAAGTTTGTTGTCCCACCTGCAAAACTTTACCCCCACATTACATTTCCAATAAATGGCAAGATTATCAAATAAATGTTCCATTTGCTAAAAAGAATTTTAGACAAAATTACTGGCACATATGCCCTTTTTTTATTGGGGACCAGTTAATACAAGACTTCAGGTTCCACATCTCCTTTACTTGGTCAATACAATGCAAGCAGCTGGAGTACAAGAACATCTTTGAGAAATCAAGTTGGATTTAAGAACAATAGACGCTGAAAGAGACACACACACACACACACACACACACACACAAATGAAAGAAATAAAATCAACAAATGAAGGCTGAAGTAAAAGGTTTATTTGTACACTTTTGATAGAAATACCACAAAAACTGGTTATTTTGTAATGTACAATCCAGTAGGATCTGTTCCACAATATACAGATATACTAGTAAGACATGCACACCGATATATATATATATATATATATATATATATATATATATGGATGGTTTATTTTGCTTTGGAACAGAAAAGTACCCTATACTCCAGAGTACATTTTAGAAATACCTCAGAAATATAGGCAGAAAGGGTGGTGTTATTCTTCTCAGGCATGGAAATGGAAAGTTGTTGGTGATAAATGGACTAATAATGAAACAGGAAATTAAAAGTTTAAACACTGCTAAATTCTTGATGATAAATATCAAATTTCTGTTTGATTCACTTTTATTTTGTGAACACAGAAAGACTGATATTCTTTTAAACTGCTCAAAAGAACAAACTTAGTTGATTTGGGGGCAAACTAACCATGTATTTGTCAAACTTTGCTGATATGACATGCTAGGGAGTGACTCTGCAAGACTGTTAATCCCACATTTGTCTTAACCATTAGAAAATCATAATTGACTTGCGACTACATGTACAATATGTGAGCCTAGTAACTTTCTTAAATTTACCTTTTCTTGTACTCCTCATATGGTAATAGAGCTATGCTTATCTAGCTGAACAATACACATCTACTTTTACCAATGCTCTGGACAGTCAATGATTCATTGCTTCTGCATTTTACGGATCATGTTCAATTTTATTTGCATGTTTAAATGCATCTTTTCATGTTTAGAAAGTGCATATATGGTTACAGGGTGGGAATCTCCAGTTTCTAAGCTATGACATGGGCATTAAATCCCTGGTGTTTAGGAATGGACACTAGGACCAAAGCATGTTGCAAATCAGATTTCGTCTTTTCATTGTCGATAAATGGATTTATAGTAAACGTGTTGGGGGTCTGATAGGTTTCTATGTAGTGACCCAGGGTACACAAAATACTATTTGTCCCCAAGGGTCCCATTCAGACAGCAGTTTGACATGCATCTACACTCATGTTGATAGTCACACATGCAAGTTCTTAGATACATATGTCTCATAATTTGGGAGTTAGTGCAAATTTATCTAAAACAATCCCCATCCCCTTAACCCCCAATCAGGCACTGTTAAAATTTTAAACTATTGTGCACATCTATAGATCACATCCAGCCATATCCCAAAGTTTTAAGTTTCATTATTGAATAACGTAGAATGAGTCCTGCAACACTGTACACATCTGGATTGGCTGTACAACATTCTTTCTGCCTTTGCATTTGAAAGCATGAGGATGAACACTGAACCCTTAGAGGTGTGAAAAGTTACCAATTTACATAGAAGCAGTTACTGTGTTACTAGGAGTGCAAAAGTCCATTGCACAGTAGCCTGGGAACACTTAAAATTAAAGCTGGGCAACCAAATGACTCGGGAGTCAAAGCCCAGCAAGACAATAATATTAATAATGAGGACTTTGTATAGCGCCTAATCTTCAGAAGCTCTAAGCACTTTACAACATTTGACAACACTTAAAAAACATATATAATGATATGATTACAAAAATAAAAACAAACACCACAAAATTAGAAGACAGAAAACATGCTGTAAATATTTACGGTAAGGAAACATTATTAGGTCTTTAAGTCTGTTCTTGAAGTTGAAATAGGCGAGTTTTAAGAGTGCTCTTGAATGAGATCACTGTGTCTTTGTGTCTAAGTTCAGTGGGCAATTCGTTCCACGTTGCTGGGTCCTGGTATGCAAAAGAAAGTCCATATGATTTCATTTTCATAGTGAGAATAATGAGAATACGAGTGTCAGAAGAGGAGCGTAAGTATCTTGCTGGTGTGTACACATGGGTGAGGTCAGATAGGTATGTTGGACGGGAGCCCATCAGTGAAACTTAGCACAGAGAACAAATTTTGTGTTTAATTCTGGATCATATGGATAGCCTGTGTAGGGTACAGAGCAGGGGAGAGGCATGCTCTGATCGTGGTACTCTAAGGATGATCCGAGAAGCTGTGTTTTGAACTTTTTGAAGTTTCTGGAGTAGATATTGAGATGAACCAGACAGAATTGAGTTACAGTAGTCCAGTCTTGAAAGTACTAAAGAACACACAAGTGTTTTAGTGGCATCAACTGAAAGATACTTGCGAACGGAGATGATGTGTCTCAGCTCAAGATATGCAGCCTTGCAATATGTTCATGACGTTGGTGCAATGAGAGAGTACTGTCGAGAGTAACACCTAGGTTTCATACTGACTCTGTGAATTTAATGTTGGTGTTGCTGATATTTATTGTCTGAGGTAAAGGATGTGAATGAGAAAGTCTTTGTGTTCTAATCAGAATGGCTTGTTTTATCATCAGTGAGACAACTCACTTTGCTGGTATTTGTATAGCAAAAGTATGTTTGTCATGATGTAAAATCAAGAAAATATGCTCTGTACATAAAATGACAGGAAAACTATATATATATATATATATATATATATATATATATATATATATATATATATATATATATATATATATATATATATTTACCAATATTTTCAAGTATTTTGCAAGAACTCTAGTGGTAAACTTGGAATAATTAAGTAACTGTATTAAAAGAAAAAGATAACCCAGTGTTTTTTCTGGGTAACCAGATGTTTTTATATCAGCAACATACTTTACAAAACTTTTCCTCCTCAGTGTTATAATTTTCATTAGAGGGGAACAACCCATAGAATAGCAGTTTTTAAAAGATAAACATGGGTACTTATACCATGGGGAAATTTATGCATAATATTGGCAGTAAAATCATTCTGTACTTTATTATCTCTGCACTTTTAAATAAAGTGTGGAGTTATTATGATACAGTTTCTACTTTGGTATGAAAATGTGTAATGTCCTTGGACTCCTCATACATTGTTAAAGCTGGACACTTTAAATGTGGGTCACTGATAGTTCTATGGGTGTGGATGGTGGTAACACTTTTGCAATTTTGATCTTGTCCCTGGGGGTGGGGCAAAGGTGCTAGGGACTATTATACATTAATTTCCAATACCAGCAACTCCTATGTTATTTGCTGAGAAATGGCATATGTGATCAGTAACCCAAATGTTAAATATATCATATTGGGACCCCAGGGTCATTACTTGGTCTCTTTCTCTACCCCTGAAGGATTTAGCCGATAGGTCATAACTTGCAGAAGGATGAAGTTCTCATCCCTTAACCATATATGACAGCATTTCATACAGTCAGAAGTAGTATGTGCAGATTTTAAAGTAAATGAAATGGGGATTTGGGATTCCTCTACAATAGCGGCACAGGGGGTTGCAAAAAATAGCCATTTGCTCTGGCAGATTTAGGCATGTAAATTATGTACTAAGCTCTAACACTTCAGGAATGTCTTTCATGTGTATGCATCTGTGTGCCATTTTCTGGGCAGGAAAAGACAAATTCATACAGGGTAAAATTGACATTGATACTGGGGTCGTTCCCTACTCATGAGTTCTTAACAAATGGGTCATAGCTTGGAAACTATTGAGATCTACCTCCTATAATTATTATATAGATTTTTGCCAGTACTTTACATGGAACAGCAAATGTGCAAATGCAGCTAAAATTGGCCCATGGCCCATAGTTATAGATCCATCTTTGCCATCAGGGACCCTGATAGGTTCAGATTTAGTGGTGGCTGTCAAAATGGGGAAGTATGTCAATATGTGTTTTTCAACATAGAAATGTAGTATTGATATGGCATTATATGACAAAGAAATGTAGTATTGATATGGCATTATATGACAAAGATATCAAAATATTATATAAATAATTGTTTAGTTTGCAGCATGAAAGGTTTCTCTGGCAGTCAAGTTGCATCTGGACAAAAACTTGGATTTTGAAGAAAATACTAGTCAGAGCAAAGTAAGATACTGATAATAATTTGGTATATTGTACTCGATGATCACATGTATATGTCCATAAATAGAAAAGTATCTTATGAAGTGTATTTCTTCATTTTTTTTTTTTGTCTGATAGATGCAGATGCGTTTTGATGGATTACTGGGATTTCCAGGTGGCCTAATTGATCAGGGGGAGGAAGAAGTGGTGTCCGGATTAAACAGAGAACTAGAGGAAGAAATTGGCTTAGATCTGACTAGGTTCTGCATCAAAGATGAAAATCATCTTGTTTCTTTTCTCCATGAAAAGAAAAATCTTGTCCTTCATTTTTATGTAAAGGAAGTGACCATGATTGAATTCCGAGAAATAGAACTCAAGAGTTTATCAGCGCCCGACTTTGGATCAGAGGTAAATTTAATGCAAGTCTTTAGTCTTGAACAGATTTTATATTAATTTTTTTTCTTTTTTGTTGTAAATCTAACTATTCAGCAGAACAGGTAATTTTTGTACTCTGCTGATTTTTTTTATGTATCGTTTTGCAGCTCTTTATAGTGCAAGTCCATGCATCGAGGATCTTAAGCTGATGTTTCTTTACCCTGAATTTTCAAGATGGTTCTTCAGTTTTCTTTATACTGGACTCTGCATTTTAAAAATGTGTTCTCTAGTTTTCTATACTCAGGATGCTCAGTTTTTGGAGAAACATGGCGATATACACTCATTTCCAAATCCAACAGAGAGCTATGGTTTATTTTTGTGCAATTTTCTGCTTATTAACTCTTGTAATTACAAAGTAAAACTTGGAAAGAAAATGGGCAACCTGTTATCTTGAAATGTTCAAGAGTTTTAATTCCAATGTTACAAATAAGGCTGCAGTGTTTGCATCTTTAAAGGGCTTAGTTAATTTTAGTGCATTTAAACATTTACCAAAACAATAAGACATTTAGTGTGTAAATGAACATGAACATGAAAATGTGGTTTCAGGAAATTTAACAGTTGTAAGGTACAGCATGCACATTGCATGTGATTTAAAAAATAATTATATCTGAGCTGTACGTCTATCATGCAGATTGGAGAAAAGTTTGAGTTTAGAATTTGTTCAATTTAACAGCATCATTTCAATTATTGAACACCATTCACACAAACAGAAAATCTTGTATCTAGTT
Organism: Megalonaias nervosa; assembly: GCA_016617855.1. Lineage (NCBI taxonomy): Eukaryota > Metazoa > Mollusca > Bivalvia > Unionida > Unionidae > Megalonaias > Megalonaias nervosa. The sequence goes on from JAECUM010005782.1 coordinate 189,307, forward strand.
AAGGACCAATCCTTTTATTTTCAAATGGCAGATTTCGATTTTTCAAAACAAAATTTTGGTTTCCAGTTAGCTTGAAAAAATACCCTTTTCTGAATTGTAGAAGAAAATTAACTGGACTCTTCTGTCATGTTAGTTGCACAAAAATTATCTCAGTAAGAATATCCTGGTGGCAATACAAATTTGTGCCACCCTAACCCCCATTTAACATGTTAGTCCCTTAAGATTGTATAACATCACTCAGTACTTTAAAGACAGTAACTTGGTGCTTTTTTAAAAATGTTTGTGTTATGATTATGCAAGTGTGTACACATACCTTGATTTACATGTGACTCCAGGTTTTTGACAAGTGAAGTTTATATTTTACCCAGAACTGACATGTGTTCATTCCACCTTAGGCATAAGAATGACTATAAGAAATTTCATCTTAAACATCAAACTTTCTTGCCATTTGAACAACCATACCTGTGAACCTGCATGACCCCTAATCAATTAGCATCTTTTATGTTTTGATAAGATAAATGGATTGTTTGAGTATCACTGATTGAGATAATCAGAATTTTATACCTTTACAAAGTTAGATGGCAAATTGGCCATTATGACCTGAAATTAAAAATGGCAGATGGAAATCAGAGGGAGTTGATTGAGATAACTGCCATTAGTTTCTTTAGATCAGCAAAAACTATTTTTTAAATAATGATTTCATATGATTCTCTATTAATTAGTCTAGGCTCATCCAGTGTGGGTATGTGAGAAAGCTTGCCGGTAGCTTCCTTTGGGTCATTAGTTCTTTACCAGGGTTTTCCCAGGTTTTTCCTCAACCGGTTATACTAACTGCTATGTATAACATATTGTGTGCTGAAAAAAGGCATTAAATCCACAGCAACAATGTTACAGCTCTTTGGTCACAAAATAAGTAACAGAAAGAAGCAAAACAAACAAGTTTTGTAAAACTTAACAAATAATTTAATTATCAAAGTTATAAATGAAAATATGAGAGGAACTTACAGTATTACAAAGTGAATCAAAAATAATCCTGATAATATTCTATGAAAGTCCAAAATGAATGAAAAGTTCTGTATAAAGTTAAAAACTGGAAATGTGACATCAAGGTGGCATTGTCCAGGACTCCTTTGAATAATTCACAACAGTTTCAGAATAATATTGTAGTCCAAATATTGAGCACTTTCACTTTCTGTTTGCACTGAACAGTCCAGATGAATGTTTTTCTCTCAAATAATATCTAAGTACAACATAAAACATGTCTTCAGACTTACAGTAGGAACACAAGAAATGAGAATGACTTCAAAAATAGGAATGAATCCAGTTCTCTCCTCATATACACTTTCTATTATGACTATATTTCACAACATTCCCCACATGACAGATGTTACTACTCAATTTATCTAGAACTTGCCTATTCATGTAACCAAGCCCAACCAATGGTAAGTTACTGAATTCTTCTAGAACTTTCCAAACTCCATCAGCTAATAAGAAATTAACCCAAAGTCATCATTAAGTCTTATTATTAAGATTATTATTAGTACAGTACTACCCATTTATCTCTACATCCTCCAGTCTGGGGTAATACTGTCGACATAAGTGGCTGTCGAGATAAGTGTTATAGTGGGGGTGGGGATGAATAAAATATAAATTTAGCATATACATGTACAGCTGTACATGTATGTGAATTTAGTCAGTACGGGGTAATTTTTCGTCAGTGCATAAAATCTACACTGTGAAAATAAACAATTGAAAATTTAATTAAATGAAGGCAAAAGACAAAACCAGTTTGAAAAACACTTGTATACTGACAACTTACATTTGTGTTGCCTTTGCGCTATACTGTACAATCCACTGTCAAGAAACATGCCAACAGCATGTGGCTGCATGTACATAAATTGGCCTAGATTATGGGGTGCCTGAGGCAACAGAGGTAAACTTAATGAGGCTGCCAAAGGAAAGAGGTTACAACAAGTGATGTCAACATAAGTGGATAGTACTGTAATTTTCAATACATATGTATCTATTTATAGATCCTGTGTAATTTTACACTCTTAACAGATCCTAGTCATTTAGACAAAATCTAACTTAAGATAATCTATACAGCTTACAGCCATGAATAAAAATTAAAAAATCATGTACCAGGAGTTAAAAAAATATAGATATACATAACAAACAACAACAATAAACAAATGATTTTGATATGCCAGCCAAAATACATGCCATTAATAGGTTTCATGACCAACTGCTCTTGTATTGGGGGTATCAGGCACATGTCACCCAGTTTAGGGATATCAGTCCCATTTGAGTCTCTTGCTTTATTTGTTGTGGTACTGTACTATGCAGGCAGTGATTAAACAAGTGCCAGGATGTATTGTTTCTTATTTGTACTTCTTTGTAATCTCACGAACTTTCATTAACTTCCTTCAAATTGTTTGCTTATTCTGCTGGATCCCACAGACAGGAGGGATTATATGTAAAACATTGCTTATGTCATCTTGGGTAGGGTGTACCATTAAATAGAGATAAAACAAATAGCTAAATATTTGAATCAAATACTTCCTTGCAAATCTTCATTTGTGTACCTATCAAGCTTGGCAGCATTTTGAAAAAGAAACAAGGCAAAACTTAGATTACATGGTAATAACTTCAAATCTGCCTTATCACTTGAAATTCAAACAGTAATCATATTGTCAAAATTTGTTGTCAGTGAAAAGATAACATAATTTGGCAATATTATGAAGAGACTGGTATTGAGTTGGCATCAGTCTACAATGATTTTATGGATCAGTCAAGTTAACAATATTCAGATGTAATGAAATTAAACTGGCAATAGTCATGCCCATGCAGTTTAAACTGTAAACAGATCACTTTGTCTTCCCAGATAAATTTTTCACATAATCCTCACATTTAGCTGAACAGGTGATTATGTCTCTGCCCTTATGTACCATCCATCTTCATCACAGAAGGGAATGTTCTTGGTTATACTGGGTTTGAAGATACAGTAAATGGAAGTTCACAGTTCACAGCTTGATTGGTCAGTTGGGTGTTTGAAAAAAGGGGTTTGCCAGAGTAGACATCGAAATAAGGGTGCATTTGACATGTTTATTGACACAAAGAAGTCATAGAAAATAGGATGGATTTGACGTGTTTGTTAACACAAAGTAGTCATAGAAAAGAGGATGGATTTGACATGTTTATTAACACAAAGTAGTCATAGAAAAGAGGATGCATTTGACATGTTTATTAACACAAAGTAGTCATAGAAAAGAGGATGTATTTGATATGTTTATTAACACAAAGTAGTCATAGAAAAGAGGACGCATTTGACATGTTTATTAACACAAAGTACTCATAGAAAGAGGGTACATTTGATATGTTTATTTACTCAAAGTAGTCATAGAAAAGAGGATGGATTTTACATGTTTATTAACACAAAGTCGATATTGAAAAGACAATGGATTTGATACGTTTCTTACAACAAATCTTCCAATCTTATTCACATACATTCAGTGAATGTTCAGATTGGAATGTTCAGTATTCATTTTCAGCTTTACCATTAATCAATGTACTACTTTTAAGAGCACTTAAAATTTTTCTAAAAACTTTTAAATTTAAATTTGTAATCCTTTATATGTTCTTTGTTTAAATAAACTTCCCTCTTGTTATTATTTATTTTGAATTTATAATAAAAATGAACAAATGATATTCCATCCAGAGGAAAGTGTACGGTATGCTTAATGCAAATAATACTGAATCATTGTGTTTTGTTTATTTAATTTGCATTGTTTGTTTTTTTTTAAATTTATTATATACTATGGTTCTGTAAAATTGTGTTTTGTAGCTGACATCCAAAATCAAGTTCATTGTCCACCTGACATTTTTTTGTTCTTCTGTAAACAACTAATACATAGCTAATATTTTCTTAGTGAGTGTGGGTTTAATATTAAGATCATTATAAATAGAAGTAAACATATTTATCTTAGTCTTAATCAAGGGCATTGTGTTTACCATGTTCTTGGTTATAATTCTAGTAACAGACCTTATAATTATATCTAAGATTTTTCTAGAAATGAACTTTTGGCCCTCATCCATGTTATTCTTTTTTGTCTTAGTTTTTCATTTAATCTTGTTTAGTGGAAAAATGCTTTATTCCCGCAATAACATCTGGGCAGAAATCGTTTACATTTTTGTATTCAGATTTTGATTTGGGTGAAATTATTTTCTATTCTCTGGAAATACAAAGTGCTCTATGATATTCTTGGATAGAGACATTAACTGGGGATTATAGTGAATTCAAACAAGAAAACCTTGGATTATATTACTGTGATTCGACAAAGGACTGCTAGCTCATTAAAACAATTGAGGCCATTGTTATATTAGTACATTAGAAACTACGAACCAGTACAGGCACATCAACACCTTCAGCCTTGGAAAGTATTTGAAATACTAATAAAGATTAGTCAAAACTTTATTCATTAGGATTTGTGTTCGTAATTCTAGGATTATATGGGATTTAATTTGCAATACTGTGTTCTTTTTTTTTTTTTTTTTGCATTTTCATTTTGTATTCAAGGAAAATATATTATTTGTTGAATTTTACAAAGCTTGTTGCTTCTCATTTTTATTACTTCTTTTAAGACCATAGTCATAATAATTGGGTCCACTGGTTGCAGGACTGACAAACTTTAAACTAGTCCAAGGTTAGAGTAATAATATATTCAGTTTGGTTCCATCTCATCCATCTCAGACTGTTCCCAATAAAAATGTCAGAATAAACTGACATGTTCAACTGTGTATTTCTGCCTAATATGTTATTGCTGTCATCCTCCTGTGATACTGAGATAGAGATTTTTTTTTAAACAATGAAACTGGATTGTATGTAGCACTGTTGTTGTCTCTCTGTACCAGGTGATGGGAGTGTTGCGGCCACCACTTTTCACTATGGGAGATGGCAAGAGAGGCTTACCAGCATTCCTTACCAACAGCTTTGCAGGAAATGCAAGAGAGGAACTCGTGTATGCAATTAGACATTTGAAACTTTTAACTGATGAAGATCTTGAAGAGTCACTGAAGGAATTTGAAGAGTTAATTAAGTCCAATAATTCCTCAAAATAGACTGGGTCCTAGTAAAATTTCTGCTTAAATATGGTTAGAATTGGTCTGTGATTTTAGAATAGTTATGCTTACTCTCATATGATCTCTTTAACAAAGTTAATAATTTTTATATGCTTAAGTCAGGGGTTTTGTGGTCTTATTCATTTGTCCATTACCATTTGCTTGTCTGGCCCATAACATTATAATGGTTGGAGACATTTTCATGAAACTCTGCCAATGTATCACATCTAGACAGATACTTTTCAAACCAACTAAATGTCATTGATTTAGCTTGTATGAACAAGATTTGAAGATTCCTTGTTGGTTAACACACACACACACACACACACACATTCTCATCAAACTATGAAAGAATGCCAAATTACTTGGTCTGTTTCAGCAAGGTGAGCTGGCTGAGTCATATCAGTCCAACTTTGGTCAGTTGCATGTGACCACAAGTGACAAGTTCCTAGAAACCATTATCAATAAAGCATAATGGACTTACTCATAGTTTTTATAATTATTTATAATCTTATGTAATATATACAGTTGTATGCTCCTTTCACTTCTCTGTTGAAACCAAATTTCCATTGTAATTGAGCAACAATGTCAGTAATTATTAGTTTAAAATATCAACACATGGAAACCTTTTAAATCTTGAACAAATATTTGATCAATTACTCAAATTGTAGGAAAGCCTCCAAATTCCCTCAGGGATATGGCAAGTATCCTGTAGGAAAAATTCTAAATTGTATGACTGTTTATTCCCAGATGTATGCTGAATGTTTGGTAAAAAAATTATTGTTACCAATCAAGCAGTGGGAAAGATATTAAAAATTCTCAATTTGAGGAAAAAAATTGGAGGTATTTAGTGAAACTGGGACTTGGTTATCATTTCTCTCTTGATTAATCAAATCAGGGAGCTAGACAATACATGTATACAACAGGTAGAATCATGGTGGAATAATTAAATGAAATACTTCACAATATAGAAGACTTTCAAAATCATCAGATACTGTTTACTGAAAGGGATTTACAGCCGACCTATGTGTTAACATTTTGTGCACAGCTTATTATACTTCTGTATCAGTTTTAGCTTCGCTGGTTTTTATAGACCAGAAGAGTTTATGGGATGGTCTGTAGTCTTACATCCATAAACACAATGTTTCTTATCACTACTCCTCCTTAACTACTGTGAGGATTGCCATCAAACATTACACACACATTCTTTCCAAGGTCTTGTTGGTATTAAATGGCTCAGCCACCAGAGCCATCTTGAAAATCTTTTCATTACTCCTCCTGAATGGATGGTCATATCCACATGGAATTTTCACTAGGATTCTTACGTCTAGTTGGGCCTAAATGAAAATAATTCCATACATCAAATATTGCCACCCTAGCAGCCACCTTCAAACTCTTGTTATTGCTACTTTTCCTGAAATGAAAGTTATTGACATGAATTTTCACCATAATAATCTTTCCAGTTCATCCTAAATGAATAGAGGGCTGATGTAACATTCAGTATGGTCACCACAGCAGCCATCTTGAAAATCCTGTAACTCCTGAACATTTGGTGTTTTCACCAAAAGACCTCTCATGGGGTGTCGAGTTGGACTTAACTAAAAATGATTCAGCTCCGATACTCAATATGATGCCCAGAGTCTAGCTTGAAAATCATAATGCAACTCCTTCTAGATGGATTTGGTTTGGTTTGGTGCTTTAGCAACATAAGTAGGTTATTTATTTGCCACGGCAATTGGGATATAGTGCCTTGCTGAGTAAGAATTACAAACTTCAACTATTACCCACTCTGCCAGGGTACAAGTCGTCCCCCCCACAAGTTACTACACAATGAAAAGTAGGTAACTGTGACCTATATTTAATGGGATGAATATTAGTACTTATTATTACTGGGTTAGTGTTGTGTCATCTGCATATTGATCAGCTGAAGAAACTGATTCACCCAATGTGACTGGTAATGTATTCCTAAACAAATAAAACAAATATTAATAAATCAAGTGGGGTTCCATATCTGATTTCTTTGGATTCATAAAGTGCTTCATTGGTGTATGCCTCTTGCATTGTTTCTGACAGATATGCAAGGATGATTAAACCAGTGTATTATATTGTAATCCAGTTCAACATATTGATAAAGATTACACAATCTGCTAAGTAAATAAAGGTCTTGAAATCAATAAAAACAATGAAGCATCTTGATGATTTTACAATAGATAAAAATTTGTGTCCTTGTAGTTATATCCCATGTCACTATTTTATTGATTATGGCAATTGATCAGTTTAGCTGTCAACTAAAATTACACTTGAGTATAACTCTGACACTGCCAGGTCGCTAAACAGCAGAGCCATCATCATTTGCAGCAGTGTGCATGTTGTACTCAGATGCTAATGGTGAGCTGGGCATGAAATCTGAAAAATTTTATATTAGAATCTTGAATTTTTGTCAGTCATTTTCTGTAAAATGATGTAGTTTTAAACTCAGGACCCTGGAAAATTATGTCATGATAATAATATGACATAGTTTGATGTAGTTGAGGACCTGCTCAACAAAGTTGGTGCAGCCTTAAAGTAATCAGTGTCCATCCATGAACAATTTGGTTTCCATATGACAGCTTTACTGGTAAGTGTTGGATTTCAACAAATATGATTTACAGCTTTAAGCTAATGAGACCTTGAATGAGTTTAACTTTGAGCCTTTTTGATGACAGGTTTTTAGGAGTTAAGGCCCCTGCTTACATTCATTTCCCATAATTCCACACCATCATTTTCAGGAGTTAACGACAATGATAGCACACAAGACAACTTTAAGGAGAATGGTTGGATTTCAGCCAATTTCAACTGGTATCCTGCCATCTGCTGCCCTTGCTTGCCATGCAAACAACTGGTTATGGGTAATAAAAGTGATCAACATTATGCCCACGAGACTTGGCAAGAAATGCAAGCAGGGTTCAAATGCATCTTGAATATCTATGGGTTTTTTAAGTTCTTTTTTATGTCCCTGAATATGCTTGAATTGTGACCAAATGTTGACGGTGTCCTTAAATATTCTTGAATTTTGTGAAAAAGAGAACAAAATAAAATATTGAAACCATATGTTTATGCATTTCTTTTGCTTTTTTAAAAAAAAATAAAATATTTTTCATATTTTTAATAAAAAAATCAATGTTCAATGTTTTTAATGGACAGCAAGTGAATGTCTGGCGCTAATTGCATGCAGGTGGTCTCCCTTATACAACATCCTGAACATATGCATTCTGGGAGTATTTGTTTTTACTTAATAAAGTGTGTACCACATATTTATCAGCTGTTTTTAAGACAGCCAGTAAGCAAAACAAAGCCATCAATCAATCATGACTGATGGCTTTGTTTTGGGGTTCTTGTCGCTTTCATTCAACAGAGTTTGAAAGTAAGGAATATAGGTTAGAGTGGCTTCAAAAAAGTGACCAGCTCTAATAAAACATACTGCTTTTCATGTAAAAAGTTTCTTTTCTCCACCCCTTTTTATTCTTTCATACTCACAGGACTTTATGGGGTTTTGGGGGGTGGGGTTGTTGGGTTTTTTTTTATTTTTCTTTGGTGCCAGTGTTATGCACCATGTCAGTTTGGATGGCAGTACTTGTACATTTTTTTTTAATGACTTAATGGTAAATACAGCTTAGTCCATGCTGGTTTTTTGTGGAGCGATTTAGGAAACAAAATCTAGACAGTTGGGTACCAATTGAAACTAAATTTAGTATGCAGCTTTTTATTGACAAGACCTCAAACAAGTTTGTTTCCATCATTTCACAGTATCACTGAAAATTCCATCTTGTCTCCATAAAGCTCCTTTTTGAAGTTCTGCTGAACAAACTGTAGATTGTGGTCTTTGTGATGCACCAGTACTAACAGCTATAGTTTTAAAATAATTTTAACCAGGTGTACATTGAAATGACTGCCAACAGATATAATAGTACCTGCCAAGTATATTTTGTTATCTAGTTGCATCCTCTCAAAAGTCCTCATTATATCCAGTTGCATCCTCTCATAATGCCTTGTTATATACAGTTGCATCTTCTCGTAAGGCCTTATTATATCCAGTTGCATCCTGTCATAATGCCATGTTATATACAGTTACATCTCAAGCTGGAATTAGCAGAGAAGTGCAAGTAATTAAGGTTTCTTTTTCTTGCGTCCCCGTTTTTTGGGCTGTTTTTTTGCTGATGGTTGAACACATTTTGGACAAAACCACTGGTCTTCTGATGCAGGCTCCACCTTAATATTGACGCAGGGCCTAAAATACAATAGGAAAAACTGCTATCATATGAATCTCAAGTTGAAAATTATGTTCATAGTACCGTGAAAGTTTTAGTGTGAAATGGTTATGCATGTCCCAACAGGGATTATAGAATTTCATAGACAGTAAAAGCATAGTGACTGAAACATCTAGTTGTACTTTAAAGTAATTTCAGACAATAAAAGCATAGTGACTGAAGCATCCAGTTATAACTGAAAGTAAACGCAGAGTGACTGAATCATCCATTGGTACTTCAATGTAATTTCATTGCCTGTCAAGGCAGAGTGACTGAAGCATCCTGATGTACCAAAGAGTAATTTCATATGCATCCAGCATATTCCAAGTGTCCATGATATGGCTTAAGCACTAGAGATGTTGGATCAAGAGTCAAGAGAACCAATTTTTACACCATGTCCTATTTATGTAACTATATATAGGGTATAACAGTACATCAGCACAACCCCAGCCATATAGTATTGAGAAAGTTTACATATCTCAAAACAGACACACAGAACAAAGATTACAAAAACAAAAGTGTAAAATCTTTAAATATCAAGTAAACTTTTTATATAAATTTCACTCTTTCAAATATCTAAGACCTAACCTCTGCTGGAACATGACAACATGACAATGTCAACTGACACACATCAATACCATTTCAGAGAATATGTTAGGGTCCAACATACCTGTCAACTTTTCAAATGCCAAATAGGGAGATTGAATAAGAAAATAGGGAGATTAGGATCTAAAATCAGGTAATTTTTTCATCATTTTTTAAAGCCTCATTTTCACTAAATATTAACCAGTCTTCTGTGTCCAATATGCATGAAATTCTCAAAGGATGCGCTGTTTCTGCTTGTGACATTCCTTATTTTGCTCCAGGACCTGCCCTCTTTTCATATCCTGGTCAGCTGTGGCTAAACTGCACAACAGCTAAAGGTTAGTCTTAAGTAAACAATCAAGAAAGCCAGTGTGACTAATTAACAGTTAATCCTTATTATTGCAATTATCTTGTGAAAAGGACTGGCCCTCTGACATAATTCAAAGAAACCATGTTCTACAGTATGTGTTATGTAAGCACCAGCAATTGATTGGCAAATAAGCTATGCCCTATTTTGTTGTAACTAGCAGTGCCTAAATATGCAGTCTGAAGCTACTGTTCATATGGCAACTATTTTTCGTATGTTTTATATCCAACCTCAACTTGAAAGGCGTTTAACATTGCTTAATTGTTTCCTAAATAACATATTTATTCTGATTTAACTTTTTGAGGGCACATAAACTGCGTGGTATGTTTCTTCATTCTTTCTTTTAATTTAATGATGGTGATTAACATTTGTATATGGTATAGTAATGCCAGGTGTTCACTTACATAAGTTTCTTTGGTGGGAATGGAGATGCTACAGCATCACAGTGATCATTCTTGGGACTGGAACTAATTGCTGACAATTTTGTTGTTGTGCTTTTTTGTCTTGTTGAGGTATATTTTCTGATTTTAGTAGGTTAAAAAAAAATTCATAAACTGACGTGAATAATGTTTAAACTTAACATTCTATTTACTGAAGAAAAAAAAAATCTTTGTAGTGTCATAATTATTTCATTGCAACAATATTCATGGGTGATAAAATGGAACATGGCTTCTGTGGATTGCATAAGAGATATTTATTGACTCTTCTTAGGAGAAATGAAAATTAACAGACATAATATAATAATTGGGAGTTCTCTGCAACAATCAGGAAATATAATGAAATCAGGAGGTGGGTATGGAACAACCCAAAAAGTCAGGAGTTTTTTTCTCCCAGCGTGAGAGTTGACAGGTATGGTCCAACCATGTGCAAAACACCACCAAAACGCATGCTATAGCAAATCACTACACCTTCCACTGCATATTCCAAAACCCCTCTACCCTCCCCACTCCCATGTACTTGCCTCCACCTCCCTAATAGTGACCTTTGGCTCATAATGCAGTCGGTTCCAAATATCACGTGTATTTCTGCCATAAATGCATGGATAAAGTTTGGTAACAAAATATTTGAAAATCTCATTGTAAATGCTATTCTTGTATCAATGACACCCAACAAGGTATCCCAGAGGTTGGGAGCCAAGAATGATGCCCCTCCCACCGATGTTCATCACTGGACTAACAGATTTCCAGTTTCATGAAATTCCACCCAACAGATGTGCTAATGGACAGATGGACACAGGGAGTATATCACAATATCACCAATGCTTTTAAAAAGAGTGTGGATAAAAAATGAAAATCACTAACCAGTGATACCAGTCATCACACACATCACAGCCAATCATGGGGCTACCATCATCTGGCATCTTACAAGCTGGGCAAATCCAGATCTTCTCCCCAGAGGCATTCTGTAGCACATGCAAGAAAGAGAAAAACATGTATTAGTGAAAAACACATTTAAGAGCATTATATCAACAATATGACACTGTCTTGACCCACATCACATTTTCAGTACGTTTACAAATTTAGTCAAAATTTTGTGTTCTTAAAAGACAGTGACTGAAACATCTGGCTGTATTGTAAAGTAATTTCATATACTGTGCTATAAATAAATTATTATTATTATTATTATTATTATTATTATTATATAAAGGAATAGACTTTAGTATCCAACTTTACTTAAAAGTAATTTCACAGACTGTAAAGGCATAGTGACTGAAGCATCCAAATGTACCTCAAAGTAATTTCATTGACTGTAAAAGCATAATGAATAAAGCATACAATTGTACTTTAAGTATTTTCAGTCTGTATAGACATGAAGACTAAAGTATCCAGTTGTACTGACCTATAAATAAAGCATTATTAATATTATTATTATTATTTCAAGGAATAGACTAAAGCATCCAACTTTACTTTAAAGTAGTTTCACAGACTGTAAAGGCACAGTAACTGAAGCATCCAGATGTATTTCAAAGTAATTTCAAAGACTGTAAAGGTGTACTGACATAAGTATCTCCCTGTACTTAAAGCAATTTCATTGACTGTAAAGGCATAATGACTGAGGCATCCAATTGTACTTCAGAGTAATTTCAGACTGTAAAGACATGACTTTAATATCCAATTGCAATTCAAAGCAACTGCATAGACTGTAAAGGCATAGCAACTGAAGCATCCAATTGTATTTCAGAAATCTTGTACATTTTCTATCAAGTGAACTTGGCATTCATAAAAACTCATCATGAAAATTTTCTTGGATACTGTAAAGCAGGGAATGGGCTTCACATGGCAGAGTTAGAATATCTCAACTTTTCATAGTCTCCAGCAGCCACTGCAAACATAATCATGCAGAAAATAAATTCAGACTAAAGTGATCTTGGCTGTCATGATTCTTTTTTTGCAATCGTTTATTTACACAACAAAATGTTTAATCAGTTTAAAATTTAAAATGTGAGTTTTGAATTGGCACTATATAGCCAGAATTGCGCTGACACTGTTAACCCCAACCACCCAGACCCAACTACCTCCTGTGACATGGCATAAAAGACACAATAACAAATGCTTTCTATCATGTCAACAAAGAGGTACTATAATGAGCTGATAAAAAAAGGATTTATGTTGCATGATTAAAACATATTGTTCCTAATCTGCTTGACAAGTTATCATCATTGTCCACCCCTTGAAGCCAGATTTTAATGGGTGAAAGTCACAGGCTATTAATAAACTTGGGAGGGAATGCTAGCCATATATTGTTCATGCATCATTAATCACCTTGATTAACCATTACAGGTGAAACTTCACACTAAAAAGAATGCAGCTTCAGTCCACTGGTCCAATGTCTATAATCAATCACATGTACAAAACAGTGAACTTGCTGAGGGAAACATCACAAGATACAGATGCATAGTCATTCAAATGGAACTTTACAAATGAATTTGCATATTTTATCTTCTTCCAAAGGCACTAGGCAAAATGGACCTTCTGATTAGGCATAGATATATACAGGTCAAGCATGAATGAATCAACCTGACCATAAAAACAAACACTTGACCCATGTTACTAAATCATAAATGTAGGTCAGTGTAACCTTTAGTTTTAAAAGTGTATTAGTAACATATGAATCCAAATATAAAATTTAATACCTGGAATGTGAACAGCACCCAGTAAATGAACTTTTAAAAAAATCTGATCAAAGACCATAAAGCATGAAATGAAGATCAAAGAGGCCTCTTTTGGCCAAAACTGTGCAGAACTTGTCAAGATGCATCCACTCCCCGTGTCATGATCTTAGGTAGGACAGTATGCATTTAAAAGCCTAACACTTGTGTCATCATGAGCTAAATGCAAATACTTAACCAAATGAATTAAATATATGTCGCAATGAGCCTCTTTTATTGTAAGAGTGTACAGAGATACATATCATCATCAATTTCAGGATTCTAGCATAAACAGTCCCTAAGAAAAAAACATCAAACACGGAATTGAACTCCCATCAGTGAAACATAAAATATGGGACATAAGGATCTAGTACTGAAATGAAGAACTAATGCTCATCAAGATGCTTCCAAGGACAGTATCCACATATCATGCCAAAAACCTATGTAGTCGTGTGCTAAATGCAAAACTTTACATATGTCAGTAAAATGTGATATATAGGTCACAGTTATCTTTTCTGGTATAGATGTAGCACTAAGAGAGTTGTATCAAATCATCAAGTTTAATGATTAAAGCCTGAACAGCAAAAATCTCAGATTCAGCCCAAGTAAATGAAATATGAAATATGGGTCACAGTGATCATGTAAGATAAAACATGTAACACTTGTCGAGATGCATCCTCTCACCATGTTTGATGATTCCAGTTAGAACAGTATTCTATAGTATATAAAACAACTGTGGTTACATGCTAACTGCAAAAACTTAATACACATAAGCCAGCAAAATGTAAAATGTAGGTCACTATGATATTTTCTTGTAAGGATGTGATACTAATGGGAATGCAAACAATTGTCAATTTTGATGATTCTGGCATCAATAGTGCTTAAGACTTGACCAAAGTCTGTTAGGCATGAAATATGCACAACAGTGACTACAGTCATCCAGTTTGATGAGTCTAGCGTAAACAGAACTTGAGAAATAAACACAAAATTTAATGAAAGTGAAGCAGTTACTTAGGTGACAGTAACCTAATTTTGTGATGAGGATGAAGTACTCATCAAGATGCATCCCTTTGCCAAATTTCATGAATCTAGTTATAACAGTACTTGTACAGGGTACATAAAATCTATATTATCCTGAGCTAAACTCAGAAATGTAACCCATGCCAGTAAAATGTGTCACGTAGCTCAAAGGGACCTTTTGTAATAATGGTGTGGTACTAAAAGAAATGCCTAAAAACATCAAGTTTGATGATTCTTCCATAAACAAAGCTTTGAGAAACAAACTTAAACCACAAAATTTAACCAAAGTGAATGAAGAGTGAAATATAGGTTACAGTGACCTGCTTTTATGGTGAGGATGTATTAGTCACCAAGATGCATCCCCTCACCAAGTTTCATAAATCTAGGTATATCATGAGGAAATTGCAAAAACTTTACTTATGCCAGTAAAATGTGAAATGTTGGTTGCAGTGACCTTCTTTTGTGGTAAGGGTGTGGTACTAATATAGATACATATATTCATTCTTTCTAATACAGGTGTACTACTAACAGGTAGGTGCCATGAAACCCACTCCAAACTGTTGCCTAGGACCCAGAAAAAAAGAATAGTTGACATTCAGTGAGGGTATATGTATGTATATGCTTTCATCTGTTATGATGCCAATACTGCTTGGGGTAATACAACAACTCTACGTTGTACTGTACATACAGGCAAACTAAAAATAAAAAGAATTGGCATGTCTAATGTGACCATTATGTTTAATCCTTTCCCTTTCATGAAATCTACACTTTATAAACAAAATTACTTTAATGATGTTACTTGAAAAAGACTATTTCCTACAAAATTCTTTAATATTTTGAACAATGAGAGTTGCTCTCAGTTACAAGCATTTAAAATACTGTAGATAAATCTGGTTTGATATTGATGAAACCACAGAAACTAATGAATACATGACAAATGATATGAAAATGATTTTTCAAGCTTTCTGAATGAAAATCCTTGTAACCATGATAACAGAAAACCAAATTTAGATGAAATAAGGAGAGGAAAAAGCAAACAAATAATTCGAAGACAGAATATTTCACTAGAGCTATTGCAACTGATGGAAAAAGTCAATGCAATTACAAAATCTGTAATTAAAGTATGGGTACAAGTACAAATGTTCCATATCAAAATAAATGAAAAGTACATTATTTAAAAGGGATTGTAGAAATAAATATACAATACATATAAAACATCAAATCAAGTGACCTTGATGATTTATGTCTGTCAAGGGAGATTATCAGCATCAATTACCATGGTACCCAGTTTGGCAGGCAGATGTAAAAAGAGAAATTCAACATTTCATTGTGTACCTAAACTTACAAACAGCATAACAAACTTTTTTCTAAGAGTGCTCCAAGAAACATTTAACGAGCAGATTGTAATATAAAATGAATCATTTTAATAATTCTTATAAGTTTGGTGGATGATACAAAAGAAACAATTGAACTTGTTGCTGATATATGCCAAAGATGAATAGGAAATGCCGATTTCAACCTCAATATATTACAAAATGTCTTGATTTTCTAAACAAGATAAAAGTAGGCAGAATGTATCAGTAAACAAAAGTTTTACAGCAACAGTTATTTTACCATTTATAAACTGCATAACTGGTTTGTTCCACTATGAAGGAGAACAAATGATCTACTCTGAAAATTGTTGAGGAAATACACAAATTATGTTGAAAATACAGGAAATACTGGCTCTTATGGTTGAATGGTGTATTACAGGATATGACCATCCATTCAGGAGAATTAGTTACAAGATTTGCAATCTGTTCAATGTGGCAGCCTTACTGGAGGACAGCTCAATACCATTTTCCTTTAAAACCAACTACACATCACAAGACTGATGAAAACCCAAGGTTGATATCCAGAAGGAGTAGCAATAAGATTTTAAAGATGGCCACTGCGCTGTCCATTTGGACATAAGATTGGCAGAAGTTTTAACTCCAATTAGACACCATAAGCAGTCTTCCAGTGAAAATCCCATGCAGGTATGTCTATCTGTTTAGGTGGCGCTCTACAGTTTTGTATTTTGCATAGGGTTAGAATTTTAATGAAAAAGACTTCCTCCGGGTTTCCCTACTAGTTATACTGGCTATTAAAGTGCTAGCTCCACTTGGTCATTTTCACTTCCTGAACTTCAGAGGTAAATTGTAAAAAAAAAGAGCCAATAACTTTTTTACATTTTATATATTTGGTAATTCATTCATTGCACTTTCAGAAGATGGTATTGTCTAGTCTGGCAAAATTCATTTTCCCTATTTTAAAAGCTACTATGGATAGTGTACTTTAGACAAATTAGGCTGATTTTTGGAGCACAAGGGAGCAGTCATTTTAGTTAGCAGTGTGCTAAGATCATTTACAATTTCCAAAAGTACAATATCCAAAGAAATGTCAGGCACATAACATCAAAGCAGCATAGAGGTATGCCAACATTCTCTCCACTGTGCATGTTTTAAATGCAAACAACTTCACCATACATACATCACTCTCTCAAAAGTGCATAATAACTGGTGAGTGGCACCCCCCCCCCCCATGCAGTCAGATCAGGGTGAGTTAAGAGTTGCAATAACAAGATTTTCAAGATGGCTGTTGTGGTGCCAATACTGAATTTCAGATCAACACTATTTTCAATTAGGACAAACAAGACATCATGAGACTTTTGGCAAAAAGCCACGTTCATATGACCATCCACTGAGGAGAATTTGTGACAAGATTTTCAATATGTTTATTGTGGCAGCTAAAATCAAGGTTATGTAAGTATGATTTTTATTTACTGGTAGGTCCAACTAGAACCAGTCTTCTGGCGAAAACTTCATGTTGATAAAACCATTGATTGAGATGGAGTAGCAATAACATGATTTTCAAGACTTGCTACTGTAGTGACCATACAGCATGTCTGGGTGGCACCATTTTTATTAGGGCCAACTAAACATTGTAAGATATTTTCTGGTGAAACCCTCTGTTGGTAAGACTTTCTCTTCTTCTGGAGAAGTGATAACAAGATTTTCAAGACGGTTGTCATGGCAACTATATTGGATGTCAGATCTGCAACACTTTTATTTATGACCAACTAGACATTATAAATCTTTTAAAGGAACCTCTCTGTTGATATAAAAGATCCATTCAAGATAGCTGCTGTGGCAGCCATAATGGATGTCTGAGCAGCACCATTTTCACTTATGACAAACAAGACCTTCCACTGAATGTGTTTGTAAAGTTTAAAGGCATTCCTCCAACTAGTTTGGTGGAATAGCGATAAAAATTTTTTGCAAATGGATAGATGTATGTCAGAAGACAGATAGTATAATAGATGAAGCACACAACATCATCCCATAAGCTGTTCAGGTTTATTATTGTATTCACTGATTATACTGCTCATCTCTATGAAGCTTTCAGTGGTCTCTAGCTCTAGACGCCATGGTAAACATTAATTATCACGAAGAAACTAAGTTCAGACCAAACTGATCATAGCAACAAAATGTCCCCTTTTCTACTTAATGTTTTATTTTTAGCAAGTTTTTCTCTTTATATTTTAATGTTTAATCTTTATAAAATATAATATGTTAACTTTAACTGGCATTATAGAGACATTACTGAGCTGACATACTATTAAACCACCTACACATTTACCTACCCTCCTAGTTACCTACCTACCTATTGTGACACAGCATAAAAGACATAAGGCTGTAGTACCAACAGCAATGCATCCAATTATCAAGTTTCATGATTGGAACATAAATGGCACCCAACAAATGAACTTGAATACTAAATTTCAACAAAGTCAATGAAGCATGAAAAACAGGTTACACAGATTTCATTTTGCAATATGGGTATAAAACTTGCAAAGATGCATCCTCTCACAAAGTTTCATGGTTCTAGGTAGGACAGAGTGCATATAGCATGACAAAAACTCATGATCATTAGCTAAATGCAAAAATTTAACTAAAGCCAGTAAAAGAATGAAATCTGGTCATGATGAACTTCTTTTGTTGTAAAAGTGTCGTAGTAAGAGAGATGCATATCATTAATTAAATGCTTCTAGCATGAACAGTACCCTTGTAATGAATATCAAACACAACATTTAATCCAAGTCAGTGAAGAATAAATTATGACCAATCTTTGCAACTAGGGGTAGGGCTCATCACAAATCATTTCCATACCACGTTTCATGATTCTACACAGGATAGTATTACAATGCATATAATACATCCTTTGGTCATTAACTAATTTAAAATGCAAAAACCTAAGCCAATAAAATGAGAAATGTAGGCCACAGACTTTTTCTATATGGGTGTGGTACTAGGAGAGATGTATACAATCATCTAGTTTAATGACGCAAACGAGAACAGTAAAAACACAAAATTTAACCAAAGTCAGTGAAGTATGAAATATGGGTCATAGTGACATACTTTTGTGATGTGGGTGTAATGCTCATCAAGATACAATCCTTTACTAAGTTTCGTAAGTCCAGGGATAATGTTATTTATAAAGTTTGCAAAAAAACCTGAGCTTAACCAAGACTACAACTAATATGGGGCCCTGGGTGGCTGAGTGGTCTAAAGCACTCGGCTTTACCGATCACTATCATCTCACCTCTTCACATAAGGGTTTGAGTCTCAGGCTCAGCCAATGTGGCTATGTGAGAAAGCATGCTAGTAGCTTCCCACGGGTCAGTAGTTCTCACTGGATTTTCCCAGGTTCTTTCCTCACCAGTTATACTGGCCGCTATATTTTGTTTTCACATTGATAAATGGCATTAAACCCAAACAACAACAACTAAATGTAGGGGTCCCGGATGGCCAAGTGGTCTAAAGTAGTCGCCTTTATCAATCACTGCCATCTCACCTATGTCTGCATGGGTTCAAGTCTTGGGCTCGGCCTAAGTGGGTATGTTAGAAAGTTTTCCAGTAGCTTTCCGTGGATCAGTGGTTCTTCCTGGGGTTTTCCCAGGTTCTTCCTCCACCAGTTATACAAGCTGCCATGTATAGCCTTTTATGTGCTGAAAATTGTGTTAAGCCCACAACAACAACTAATGTACATGTATACACCAAGTTTGCCCCTTCCCCATGGGGAAGGTGCATAGAAACCCACTCCAAACTGCTACCTTTGACCTAGGAAGAAAGAATGGTTGAGATTCAGCGAGGCTGTATATATGTTTTTATCTGTGTGATGCCTATATTGACACAGAGCAATGCAATAGCTTACATCCACTTTTAAGAGGTAAGTTGTTGAAGGATTCTCCTAAAACTGATCATAATGTGCATTCATTTATTTCTTGGAAATCAGTTTTAATGGTTTTATGAATAAGAGCTCTTCGAAGAGATTGACACTCTATTGGTTGAAAGGATTTTCCAAAAGTTCGAGATAAGACCATTTCTCCTTTTAAACTGTTGAGTGTTGAAACTGCCTTGGATATTCTTGAGTAATAAGATTTTCAAATTTGACTCCTGCAGCCATACTAGTTGTAGGATCAGTACCATTTTCATTTAGGACAAACTGGACACCACTAGAAGATTTCTTGTGAAAAGTCCATGTTAATATGATCATCGATTAAAAAGATTGTGTGTGATTTGGATTTTTAATGTAGCTTTTAACAATGTTTCAGTCATATTGCTACGATGTCTGCAGTGTGAAGTTTATAGTGATGTCTATAGCACTGGGACATCATGCCGCAGACATGTAGCACCATGTCCTACCAAGACACATTATCCAGACACCAGGCAGAACAGTCCTAACACTAACCTCGTAATGCTGAGCACCAAGCAAGGCAGCTGCTAGTACCATTTTCATAAGTCTTTGGTATGAGTCAGCCGGGGTTTGAACCCGCGACCTCCCCCATCCGAGATGGATGCTTTAACCACTTAGGTCACAGGAGTGGTTTCCATTAAGAAGAATTAGTGACAAGATTGTGGCAGCCATATTTTAGGTCAATTTGGCACTATTTTCATTTAGAGCCAGCTAGATATCATAATTAGTCCTCTGATGTAAACCCAATGTCAATATGACTTTCCATTTAGGAATAGTAACAATATCAAGATTTTCAAGCTGATGTTAGGTAAGTACCATTTATTATCAACTTGATATCAAACTGGATATCAGATCAGCACAATTTTTATTTAAGGCCAACTAGCTACCATAAGATGTGTTCCAGTGAAAACCCCATGCTGACATGACTTTATGTTCAGGAGTAGTAGTAACAAGATTTTCAATATGGCCATGTGGTGGCCATATTGGATATCAGAGCACACCATTTTTATTTAGGACCAAGTAGAATCATAAGACATCTTTTAGTGAAACCCCCATGTGAATATGACCAATCACTTACAAGTAGTGATAAGATCTTCAAGATGGCTGCTGTGGACATCATAGTTGATGTCTGAGCAGCACCACTTTCTCATAGGACCAGCTAGATCTTAGGATGACTGTTTCTGTGAAGTTTCACGACAATCTTCCAAGTTGTTTAGGAGGAGATCAATAATAAATTTGTGCTAATGGACAGGAAGATTATGGATGACTGATGTTCGAGGTTTTCTCCACACCTGCCTGTAATAGTCAATATACAAGGGTGTGGTAGTAATACATACATATCTGTCAGTTGGGACTTTAAATTCATAGAGTGGAACAATCCTGAAATCCACAAAAATTGGTATTTATGAACAGGAGTGAGTTTACAGTATTTTTTTTTGTCTTGTCAAGGAAAAAATTCAATATGTAAATAAAAAAAATGAAATCCAAAAACTTTCTGTAACCTGTAAACATTGCTATGATGCATATTACATTACATTCAAAAGCATTACATAAAATCACAGCATATTTTAATATAATGGCAATATCACAGCAATAGCTGCTGATACATGTTGAGTCTCTATTTGATCAGGCAAGACAAAATTATGCTTGAACCCTACACAAACTTAAATCAAACTTTGCAGCTTTTCAGTGCTTTATCCAGGATGTTCAAAACTAAATATTTTTTAAAACCAGATCATCAACTGCCTTAGCATTTGTCACTTTTGAAATGTGATATTTAAACTACCAGTTGATACACTGTGGTGAATGAAACAAGAGACCCCTTTTTTGTGCTGAGCATAACTTTTATCTAACTATATAAAAAAACTTTGGGGTTAATATATGGTGTGGACAATTATGTACATACAGTACACAGTGATGAAGAGAGAGATGGATGGGTACACACACTATGCCAAAGTGACTGCTATGTCAAGCATCTACCAAGGCATGCAACACTGATGCCAAAGTGATTGCTATGTCAAGCTTCTGCTAAGGCATGTACACTGAAGCCAAAGTGACTGTTATGTCAAACTTCTGCCATGGCATGCACACTGATGCCAACATGATTGCTATGTCAAGTTTCTATCAAGGCAAGCACACTGATGCCAAAGTGACTGTTGTGTCATGCTTCTGCCATGGCATGCACACTGATGCCAATGTGGTTGTTTATGTCCAGTTTCTACCAGGGCATGTATGCTGATGCCAAAGTGACTGCTATGTCAAACTTCTGCCATGGCATGCATCCTGATGCCAAAGTGATTGCTATGTCAAGCATCTACCAAGGCATACACTGACGCCAATGTGACTGTTGTGTCAAACTTCTGCCATGGCATGCACACTGATGCCAATGTGGTTGCTTATGTCCAGCTTCTACCAAGGCATGTCACTGATGCCAAAGTGACTATGTCATGCTTCTGCCATGGCATACATCCTGATGCCAAAGTGATTGCTATGTCAAGCATCTACCAAGACATGCACACTGATGCCAAAGTGACTGTTATGTCAAGCTTCTACCAAGGCATGCTTGACAAAAGATGATACTCAATGATTAAAGATACTCATGCTGCAAGGTCTTCTACTTTCACATTCATATTCAGTTTTTACTTTCTTGAGACCTCAAGGAAGGAATAGATATGTAACATGAGTCCCACAATGGGACTGATGCTCTACTGTCCCAAAACAACTTCTAGGAATTCAAAATAAAACAATTTCTTCTTTTTAACATCTGAATATTGAAGCCATCTCTAATTTTGATATGATTTTCATTTAAAATCAACTAACAACATAATTAGTCTTCTGGTGAAAATCTCATGTCAATATGCCTTTCTGTTTAAGAGAAGTAGTGATAACATTTTCAAGATGGCTGCCATGGTGGCCATTTTTAATGTCAGATTAGCAACATTATCATGTAGTACAAACTAGACATCATAAGAAGTTTTCTGGTGCAAACATGATGTCAACATGACTTTCCATCAAGAAGAAGTAGCAATAACAAGACTTTAAAGATGGCTCCTGTTATGCACATGATGGATGTAAGATTAGCATGATTTTCATTTAAAACCAACTAGACACCAGAAGAAGTCATTGAAATGACTTTCCATTCTGGAGGAATAGCAGTAAAAAGATTTTTAAAATGGATATTGTGGTGACCATTCAGATGTCAGATCAACACCATTTTCATTCTGGATCAACCAGACATCATAAGAAGTCTTTCAGTAAAACCTCTATACCAATACGACCATTAAATCAGGGAAGCTGTGATAACAGGATTTTTAAAATGTTTGAGTGGCTATGTTTTCGTTTAGGACAAACTTATCATAATAAGTCTTCTGGTGAAAACCTCATATTGTTATCATAATCCATTCAGGAGAGGCAATAAAAAAAATTTCAAGATGGCTACCTTGGTGTCCACACTAGATGTCCATGTGGCATCATTTTCATTTGGGACCAAGCAGATATCATAAGAAGTTTTCTGGTGAAAATCCAATAATAATATGACTTTCCATTCAGGAGTAGCTACTATAATATGATTTGCAAGAAAGCCACTGTGGGGCAGGATGTTTGTTGTCTGAACAGTACCATTTTAAGACCAATCAGACTTTGGATGCATGTGTGGAAAGTTTCTTTGCAATCCTTCAAGTAGTTTATGAGGAGGAGTGATAACAAACTTACATTAATGGATTGATGTAACATGGACAACAGGTCATCCCATAAGTATTTCTGGTCTATGACCAGTAGAGCAAGCAATAAATGATAGACAGAAAGAAAAAAATGTTGATATTCTTGTGCATTTTTGATAAAACTCTGATCCTTTTCTGAGCAATCATCTTTGTTTTAAAACTGATGCACTTAATGACTATCCCTTGTGAATCCACTTCTACAAGGTTAAATAACTATTGATCACCTTTTACTTTAATATCTTTTCACAATGAGATAGCACATAAGTCAGTTCCTGGTTAATTACGAGTGCATGAAAACAAACCACTTCCTACTTACCAAATATGAGCCTACTGTTTCCACAATGACCGTACGCTGCATGGACTTGCTCTTTGGTTGGATGGAGGGTGGTGGCATTGGAGGAATGACCTGGCCACGAGCTGCTGCCTTCCTCTCTTCACCGGCCACTGCTGAGCCAGAGGGGGATGGTGATGGTGAAGATATCTTTGGTGGACCTTCGGAGTCCTGAGGTTTGGAGGGGGGAGGAGAAGGAGTAATGCGTGGAGGAGACCTGCGAGGGCTGGTGACTGAACTTAAGTTGCTGACAGTCCTTCGTGGTGGGGATGGGGTCATTCTGGATGGAGAGGGAGACAGTGATGTGGATGGCATCTCAGGACTCACTGGCTGATCTTCAGTAATAGATGAGGGGGTAATATCACCAGACTGGTCAATTAATTTCTTTACAGGAGAAGATGCCACCTTTGGGAATTTGCGGGCAGAACCTCGTGGACTCCTCCTCCTTTTGTATGATCTTCGTGGTTTGGCAGCTTTTTTGGTCTGTGATGGTGGTGGTGGTGCTGGTGGTTGTGGTGGTGGAATGAGAGGTTCAAACTGACTTGAATTTTCATAAAACTCCAACTCAGTGGATGATTTTCTACCAATTTCTGGAGACCCAATGTCCTGCTCCTCTGCCTGGTTCTTTTCAGCCTGTTCCAAGTCATCTGTGAGATTATCAAAAATCCCATCCTGTGCAGGAATAGTCTCCTCCTCATCATCAAGTGAAGATATATTCTCTTTACTCAACTCCTGACTAGTATCCATTTCTTCTGATTTCTCCGCTTCTTTTTCTTCCTTCATTTTTTCTTTTCTTTCCAGCTGTAATTTTTTCTCTTCCAGCTTTCTTTCCAGTTCTTTATTTTTTCTTTCTAACTCTGCTTCCTTTTCGAGTTGTTCTGCTTTCTCTCTTTCCACCCTTTCCTTTGCTTCCTGTTCCAGCTGAGCTTTTTCCTTAGCCTCTCTTTCTTGTTGTGCTGCCCTCTCCCTTGCATCTCTTTCCAACTGTTCAAGCTTATCTTTGGCTTCTTTTTCTTTAGCTTCCTGCTCCAGTTGTGCCTCTCTCTCTTGTGCTTTTCGTTCTTCTCTCTCTTTCCTTTCCTTCTTCACTTCCTCTCTATCCCTCTTTTTCAATGATTTGCTGGCTTTGTTTGAGGACGGTACTGGTGTTGACTCTTTATGGAATTCCTCTTTTATATTCCCCATCTCTTGATTCTTGTGTTCCCTGTCCTTGTCTGGTGGGGGTGGCAATGGTTTAATAACTCTGTGAAGTAGAGGGAGAAATTATAAATCATTAATACCATCCTGCCAGGGTTTTTTTATACATGTAATTTAATGTGTTGTGAGAAATCCCACCTGCTGTCATTAATCCTGATTCTGCTGATGTTATATCGTGGAAACTGTAGAGGAAATACATTAAATATCTCCTTTTCAAATATTGTGGAAATTTAGACAAGGTTTGTTTGGAAAGAAAATTTAAAATTCTGCCACTATTTGATACCCAGTTTTCAAAGATCAAGCTTCTGCAACATAAACAACAACCTTATATCAATTAATGTCTTATCTCACCTGTTTGAATTTCCTTACCATATGCTACTGATGTTTGCTTATGTTTTAAATTACATGACCTCTAGAGTAGATCCCTGACCTACTTACCTAACTATGGCTTTGTAAAAATGGCATCCCTTATATTAAAAAAGAATTAACTGAAGAGACTGACGATCCACTGGCCAAAAAGAGTTGGTTGCAATTCACATTTAGTTTGTTTCTTCCTACTTTCAAGTGCCAAGTATTTAAACCATCTAAGGCATTCTGGAGAAAATGCAACAAAATTATTTACTTAATTGAGTTGACATGTTGACAAGACAAGTAAAATACATAAATCTTTGTCATCATCTTTAACCTTAAACCTGATATAAGACAGACGATCACTGAGCTCATCTCTAATACCACCATTGATATACCCACATGCTAAATTTATTAAAATCTGTAATTCATAAAAAAAAAATTTAAAAAAAGAATTTAAAAAGGTGACTAAACTGGTATCATTCGGGGTATTCTCCAGATATGTCCACAAACTCTGGTTTGTTAAAACTCATATTTGTTTGTGTTACGCCTCCCAAATGGATGAGTGTACTGTCTTGCAGACTGTCAACTTGTTTACTGCAAAATCATTTTATGGAGTAAAGTATGTTTGTTCAAGAATACTTACAAGATTAAAACATATCAGAAGTATATTCAATGCCTCACAAATCCATCCCACCTAAGCTAAAAAAAGGCATACACTACATCTTTGGGTGTGCTTTAATCACCCTTGACTAATTTCCATCATGTCAAGCAAACAACATTTTAGCCTTTCTGTTGCTGAAACAAGCTTGATGATATAGCAAACATCTATTTTACCTTGGGAGGGAGGGATTTGCAAGGTAATGGATTATGATCAGGTGACATATCTGTGGAATAAAAATAATTAAACACAAAGTCTCATCAAATCCAACAAATCTGGGGGACACAACATTTTAGCGAGAAATATTTGATGGTGCTTAATGCACTAGCAGTGCTAAAAATAAACTCATCTTTTTTGCTTTAGCGGTTTTACTACCCAAACATTTTTGTCTGCACTGTATTATCATCCTTTCCTTGGACACGAACATCACTGTTATAAATGTTTATCAGGTATTCAAATAGTCTTTGAAAATACAAACATTTGTTTGAAAAATATCTGATTCACCTGAAATAAGCTGAACTATGGAATATTTTGTTCTGGATCTTGCTCTCAATTAGTTCAAGTGTTCACTTATAATCTACCAGCATTTATTATAACAATTTCTATTTTTTTCTGAATTATTTTTCTTTTCAAAACAAATAATAAATTGATAAAATGACAGATTGTGTATACATGTATTCCCTTGAAATAAAATTATATCTTCATCTGCAAAGGTGTGGGTTCAATATGGAAAATACACTTCACTAGCAGCAGTTAAAGGATTGACACAACTACTCAGCTGGTTACCACTAATTTGAAATGTTTCGATTGCTAAATATGTTGTGTTTAAATGGACACTAACTGCCTTCTCAGTTTTAATCATATAGTGACTTTGGCTATTGCTATTGCCAACACAGACATGGATGGATGTGCACTAATTAAAGTAGCAGGTGCATTTTAACGTTTTATTCCTTACTAAAAAGCATGCAAGGGGTCACGATTTCAGGGACACAGGACAAAACATTGCGGGAACAAGCAACTCCGTGTTCAAGGTGAAACAGTGTCAACAAGGATATTCAAGAACTTGGCTTTGATTGATGTAGGCAAAGTTGCACAGTTGAACGTGATGATACAAACAACTTTCCATTATGGCAAATGTTGATTCTTTTCACCTGTGACACATTCAGAAAGCTGAAATTTTTGAGCATTTTGGCCTCTCTGATGCCATCCAAATCTCCAGATCAAATAATACCTCTTGATATGTTGAGAGATTTGTGTGGAAATGCCTTAATAGGTATCTTCACAAATCACTTAGAGCGAAGCAGATTGTCCATGTGAGATGTGCAATTACACTATAAAGTTACTCACCCCAACGAAGTTTGTTTTATGCACTTCTTAATTCTCAAACCAAACCATGCAATACTTTCGCTATCACAAAAGGTAACTGCTTGGCTATTTTTTTTATTCTCATTATTGGATTTATTTATTTGTGCAGACTTAATGCCAGTGTCAGTGGCATTATTTAGTACAGGTGAGGCAGAATGTCTTTTAATGAAAACCCTACTTCAATATCACTGCACTGATGTAACATGATTGAAAATATGCCTATTTGCATATTGATATGTACAAACTAGTATCAATTTCCATTTAAAAACAAACGGGTGTTTGGTAGGGAGTTTAGCCTTATCCCTAAGTTAGCCTCCATTGTGAAGATTAATCAGAATCATAATATAAGATATAAACTTATTGGAGAATTTATTTTTTGCATGTGTACAATGGCCAAGCTGTAAATACCTTGCAAAACCAGCAATTCACATGTGTGCAAACATCGGTGATGAAGGAGAGATTACCCCTATTTTCAGCTGGACAGGATCAACATCATCCGTGTGGATTCATTTCAGACATCAAGTATATGTGCACAATGGTATCCAAAATACAACAGAAATGACAACAGAGTCAGTAGAGCTTTAATGAACCATAGTGTCAACACAACAAATCTGCAAACCAATTGGACTCAACATCGCCCTACTATTTCCAATTTCAATGCAAACACTCAAAGAGAAATTAAATCTGAAATATCTAATGCATTAGAAAACTGGTTGGATCTGGTCAACCTAATACAATAAAATGCTTGGAAGATAAAACATATATTCAGCTAACTCCCAGTAAGTTCACCCAATTAAAAACCAGACTGGATTTTTCATTCTGTCTGATAAGGCCTCTGTCAATAGTTGATCACAGTGTTTTCTGTTCAATGCACTTCTCTAAGCACTACATCTGAATTCAAGAGTATGAATTGGTGACTTGTCTACATTGCCTAACTAGTCAAATATAAAATCTTACTCTGCATTAAATGCTTTCCATTCTTTTTTCCAATGATTCATTGCAAGTTAAATTTGATACTTTGAAGCTAATAGTTATGTATTTGAGTCAGTAGTCACCAATTGAATTCCAATGATTTCACTAGGGAAATCATTCTGACATTAGCATTTATTAATGCTTTTCATATTTTTACTAACCAGGTATTTCACACTGACGTGAATATTCTAGTCCCAAGTCTAAACCTCACGTCAATTGTCTATGTCTTAGGAGAAGAAGTTCTCGTTTGAATTACTTTATTTT
Source organism: Megalonaias nervosa (assembly GCA_016617855.1). NCBI lineage: Eukaryota > Metazoa > Mollusca > Bivalvia > Unionida > Unionidae > Megalonaias > Megalonaias nervosa. The sequence goes on from JAECUM010005782.1 coordinate 217,965, forward strand.
TTTCTAATAAAGGATACCATAAAACATTGGGAGGAGTTATAACAAGACTTTCAAGATGTTCATCATGGTATCCATGTTGGATGTTGTGCCATTTAGGACCAACTACATGTCAAAAGAAATATATTAGTGAAATCCCATATCCATAGGTCCATCCATTTACAAGTTACAATGGTTTCTCCGATGGCCATCATAGCTGCTAGATTAGCACCATTTTTGTTTAAGAACAAAAAAATGTCGTGAGAATTGCATTTGTTGTAACCTCATGTTGATATGACCATTCATTCTGGAGTAGTGATAACATGATTTGCAAGCTGGTCACTGTTAGAGGGTCACCATTTTTATTTACAAGAACCAACAAAACCTTGGGATGAAACAGTGTGTCAAGTTTTATACCTTCCTCTAAGCAATTTAGGCACAGCTGCAATAAAAAAACAACTGCCAATGGTTGCAGGGTATCTAATGGATGGATATATGCCAGACACAGACTATGATATAAGCTCCACTGGTTGAAGACAAATAAAAGCATGAATGTCAGAGTCACTACTATTTAGTGATTATAAATAACATAGAAAAACTGGCTCCTTAAGAAATATTGCCATTAGTCTGCAATTGAATACAAATGTATGTTCAAGCATAATACTTTCAACTTCCTGTATATAGTGTCCACTGTCAATCACCGTTCCAATCCAGATGTAAAATTTTCATGTTTTTGTGCAATTATAATTTCAATGATCAAAACAATACGACTTAAATGAGACAACCTTTAATAGCAGCAAATGAAAATACTTTTGTATGGAAAGGATGGAGTACTATATACACTCACTTAAAAGACCAATCCAACTGCAAACTGCAAAGACCCATATCTGCTATCTCATAATGCACTGGCAGATCTGGTTCTGGGCAGTTTAAGAGTAATCAGTAGAACAAACAACTGCAGATGCATTATGATATGGCAGATCAGGATCTCTGTTGCTTGCAATTTGACTCAACTTATAAGCAAGTAAAGACTGTAAGATTATTGTGATTGGACTGTATGCATGACCTTTCCATAACTATTCTTAATTGCTTAACTGATGGAAACTAGAAAATATCAAGAGAACCTCTAATGATCGTGCTATTTAGTTACAGTACTGCTGACAGTACTTACATTTTTGGGATAGGAGTATCAGAACGTTGTGAGGGTGATGACTCTGGGTGGGGGGACATCTTTGTCTCAGAGGTGATGCTGTAGTGACCAGGAGTAGATGGAGAGGCACCAAAACGGATCTTCAAGATGGGGAATGATGGATGAGGAGAGTCTATGACATCTTTGTGCTAAAAAACACAACAATTAATCTGTTATCCATCCCTGTATGATATTAAATGAAGCTAAACAAAAGGCTCAACTGTGACAGTCATAAAGAGAATCTTCCCCATTGCTTAAATAGTTAAATTTGCAAGGAATATCATCATACCAGGAAGAAGTTTCCAGACACACACCCAAAATGAAAATGTGCACATTCTTGGTGTAGATATGACCATGAAATCACCCATAACTCATATGCAATGAATAATAAATTCTTTCATTTTTTAATCTTGAAAGGGCTGTGGGGGTGTGGGGTGGCAGAGACTGAATTCCCAGAAAATTGTCTTCTTTGTGGGTCTGCAGGATGGGTGGGATATGGATGTAGATATCCTATGAAATCTAACACCACCACCTGAAAACTCTTATGCTGTGAAATGATTAAGTGCCCTGAGGATGAGAAATCATTACTTTATGAATTCCTCCACCTCCCCTCATCCCCATTTCCACCCTCATTTGTAGCTCCTGTAACAAACAGGCATTGACCTTCTGTCATCTAGGAATAGGAGATTTTCATGGAAACTGAATCCAGTTCTATACAAGGATTTACTACTGATCATGTGACTATAAAAGTATAAATTCTGAATGATGATTATGTCCTTCTGTGTAAGCACTGGAAGAAATATTTAAAATTTCATGTAGCATGTAAAATAACTGTGATATTTAATCAAGACTGTCATTTGTCTAATTTCATTTTAAATGCATAAATAACTTCAGTGTATCAAAGTAGAGAAGAATGATTTATCAGAAAAGAGGGTGGAGAGGAAGAATGGCTGTGAGGGTGGATTTCCAGTGACACTGCCACAGTGACCTTTTCTTTCTCTGTGATTTGCTCAGGAGGTGTAAAAAACATGAAGAGATGAAGGCAAAGCTACTCTAAGCTTCCTACTGACTAAGTTTAAATGTCACAGCATATGAATAAGACTGAAAAGATCTATAACACATCTTGATATGGTAAAGATGAAGACTAAAAAGATCTACAACACATCCTGACAAGGTAAGCATGAAAGACTGAAAAGTTCAATAACACATCTTGACAAGGTAAGGATGAAAGACTGACAGGATCTATAACAAATCTTGGTAAGATATGGATAAAAGACTGAAAAGATTTATAATGCATCTTGATAAGGTAAGCATGTAAAGAAAGATAGCAAGTGACTGATGAATGACATATATGGATGCAGGAGAAGAAAGCCTCACTATTGAAAGAGAGACGAACTCTTGAAATTAAACAGTTACAAATGTTAGACTATAGAAACTATAAAAAAATGAAATCTAGTATTATTGAGATTAATGCCACAAAATTATGAAAATACATTCACTGAAATTATGACACATCACGTAATGCAAACATAATACACATAACTCCTATCACTTCTGGACCAGCATATTTTTTGCTGTATGTACAACAATATCTTGCAAGAAATATTTTGAAACACAGATTTAAACCAAGTCATTATGTATAGATACAATGTTTGAAATACAGACTTAGACCAAGTCATTATGTGTTGATAAAACATTTGAAATACAGACTTAGACCCAGTCATTATGTATAGATACAATGTTTGAAACACAGACTTAGATTTTGTGTGTGTAGATACAATGTCTGAAATTCAGACTTAGACCAATGCATTATATGTAGATACAATGCTTGAAATACAAATTTAGACCTATTCATTAGGAGTAGATACAATGTTTGAAATACAGATTTAGACCTATTATGAATAGATACAATGTTTGAAATACAGACTTAGACCCAGTCATTATGTGTAGATACAATGTTTGAAATACAGATTTTGACCAAGTCATTATGTGTAGATGCAATGTTTGAAATACAGACTTTGACCAAGTCATTATGTGTAGATACAATGTTTGAAATACAGACTTTGACAAAGTCATTATGTGTAGATACAATGTTTGAAATACAGACTTTGACCAAGTCATTATGTGTAGATACAATGTTTGAAATACAGACTTTGACCAAGTCATTATGTGTAGATACAATATTTGAAATACAGACTTTGACCCAGTCAGTATGTGTAGATACAATGTTTGAAATACAGACTTTGACCCATTCATTATGTGTAGCTACAATGTTTGCAAAAGTATTGAACTGACAAGCACTACAAACAACAAACCTTTTTCTCTTCTTTATGTTTTTCTTTCCTGTCTTTTTCCTTGTCTTTATCTTTTTTCTTCTTTTTCTTTTTTTCTTTCCTTTTCTCTTTGTCCTATAAAAAGCAGAGTTAATGATTTTCCTGAAATGGGAATAAAATCAAACAAGGGTTCCAAAGAAGGATGTGTCTTGCCTCTGTAAGGCATTATGATTCTCCGGATGCAGGTAAGACAGGAACTGCTGATGTATATTATCAGGGTACAAACCTGTTACAACTTTTTTAATGCAGTCAAGACAGTAACTGCTAATGTACATTATCATGGTACAAACCTGTTACGTCTTTACACAGTCAAGGCATGAACTGTTAATGCATTCTAGATACATGTGATTCTCCTTATGCAATCAAGTCAGGATCTTAGCTAATGTATCAGGGTAGAAAATTTATCAAGGAACAAAGTTGTTATAATTTCTTCCATACTGCCAAGACAGGAACTGTTAATGCATCTAGGTAAAAACTAATTATGATTCTCTTCATGCAGGCATAACAGGATCAGCTAATGTATCGGGGTACCAAATTTAGGCATGGAGTGACATATTCCTTACAGTTCTTTCCTCACCTTGGTAGGATAACACCACTGTCACAATGATGTAAATTTGAGGGTATAATTTCACCTTCAGAAAAGCAACCCTATGATAACTTTAAGATACCTATTTCAGATTGTATTTACAGTGATATCTGCTCTTAAGTGTCTTTGGTACAGAATCTGAAAATTCTGTATAACATGCAAGAAAAAAACAAGCATGCAGTATTCTTCATTTTAAGTGATGGATATTATAAATTTGCACATGAGTAGATATCATAATTTACCAATCATGACACAATGTAATGCATCTGAGCTGCCACATTAAGTCTGGCTGCTTGAACTTCATTATTGATGGAAATTTTCAATACAGGTATATTAAACAAAAGGAAAACCAGTTAGGATTCATGTGTACAAATCTGCAGAGATGATGAACTATAACTTTGCTGACCCTGGGATAAGAACATTGCCAAGGCAGCCATATATTTTGAAAGAGTATAAGCTGTAAGGAGTGTGATGTAGTAATATTCAACACAACCTGTACTAAAGCTACCAAATGGAGACAAATATGTGGCTTTAAAAAAATTTACATAACACTTTTACGCTGTTACATATATGCCTCATCATTTATTGTTGAGATAAATAATTATTCCTATATATAGATTTCATAATCCTTTAGAAGAAGAATACTGCAAGCAATAAAAGCGTTAATTTTGCTAAGAAGTACCCATCAGTTACATCAAATGCAACATCGTGTATCAAAACTTGTCAATTTGAAACATCTTAATGCAGTATATGACCAAACAAATCTATACCTCTGTGAAACGTTATCCTCCCTACTGTGTACTTTATCCAAACTGCTTTTAATGGTGAAATTTGTATTACCTAAACAAATAATTATCTCTGTGAGTCTATCTCTTCCCAACTGTGTACTTTCTCCAAACTGTTTTTCAGGTGAAATTTGTAGTACCCAATTTTAGCTTCATATAAAAAAGTACATATGCACACAATACAACTCATCGTCTAGTAAGTACATGAATGTAACCAAACACAAGGACATAATGGTAATTTGCTATTATCTCTTAAATTGCTAATTCTTGTTATACTGTTCATATTGATAAAATTGCTAATGTTGTTGCTTCAGATGTGGTTATTTCTGGTATTAACACTGTACCTTTTCTGTATGCATGACGGGCAGAGGAAGGAACAGGAGAGAGGGACTGTATTGTGTAATTTGAAAGTAAACAGAGTGGACTAGATGCATAACTTTCGTTTTCAGTGACTTTATTTCTGTAAACAAAATCATAAAAACATGGTTCAAATTTAGAAATGGGGCTAGGTTCAATGTATACACACTGCAACCCGTAGATTCAGAACCTGTCTGCTTTGACTTTTGACCAGTGACAGTTGGACTCTAAGCAAGCAGTCAGAGCAGAATATCTGATGAATGACTCACAGCTACATGTTTGAAATCAACATGATTAACACCTTCAAGGTTTGATTAGATGAGTGCTTCATTGGCAATTTACTGCTAAATCTGCCACTTTTTTTTTTCTTCTTGTTTACTTAGAATTCTAGGTCATCACTATACAAAATAAATAAATTTAAGAGTAATAGGTATTTTAATGTGAATAACTGAAATCTTATCACTCTGAAATAATTTCATACAAGTATATATTCTATCGAAACATTACCTAAAACAAATAATTCTAAATAAGCTGTTGAATATCAAGTGTTTCCTGATACATTCTTAATACTTTGGTATGACCATATGACCAATACACAGTATCATTCTTATTATTACCTTTGTCCTTGTCCTCTCTTTGCTCTTCTCTTTTTCTTGGCCATCAGCTTTATTTTCATGCTGTTCACTTGGTTCTACTTTTATCTTCTCTCTGACCACTTGAATTTTCTCCTGTGTGGGTGAAGACATGGATCCTGTGGGTGGTGAAGCAATCAAACTGTGCCCACAGGGAAGCTCAGGAAGCTTTGGTTGAGTTTCCAATATCTTGACAGGTACACCATGTGATTGTGGCAGTAGTTCCCCCTCCTCGGGACTATCTGGGAAATCATACACTGACAACTCTTCACTCCTCTGCTTCTCCAGGTTAGCTTTAGTGGGATCTTCAACAGCAGCCCCTGGACTCCCTCTACCCCAGGGACTTCCCCTACCCCTGGGACTACCACTACACCCAGGACTGCCCCTCCCCCTCCCTTTACTCCTTCCTCGTCCCCTCTTTCTACCACGCTTTGATGGGGAAAGAGAAGGAGATGACAGTGTTGGGGACATAACAGTTGAAGTTCCAGGTGATAGGAGTCGTTCACTTTCTGGGGCTACTCTGGCTTCATTTTCTGAACCAAACCCATGAATTACAGCATCAATAGAGGCTGCAATAGAGTCTGGTGCACAAGCAATGGGTGTTAAGGGCTCTTTTTCTTTCTTTATCTTATCATTAGTTGAGACAATAATAGGAGCATTTGTAGTAACCCGATCTTCCACCTCTTGAGTATTTTTAGTTTTCATGGTAACCTGCCACTCACCTGCCTCTGGTGTCTTTCCAGAATCTGAATGCTTCACTAAACTCTGATAAATCACTGAACCTATGGTATCATCAATTGCTGCCAACCTAGCTTTTACCCTCTCTTCTGAGTCTTTGAGTTTTCCCTTCACATTTTCAGCAATAACAAGTCTTGGCTCTGAAGGAGAGTCTTCAAGCTCATCAGGGAAGTTTTCTTTATCTTTACCTTTTTCCTTCTCCTTAACTTTTTCTTTTTCCCTGCTTCTCTTGTCCTTAATTTTTTCTTTTATGAAATAAATATTTTTTTCACTTTCAATTTTCCTCATGTCTCTTTCGATTGTCCCTAGCTCTTCAGTTCCACTGACATCCATTTTGTTAAGAGTCTTCATTGATAAATCAATGGGTGAATTTTGAATTGAGCTGATGTCTACATTATCTAATACAGGCTCTTTGTAAGTTTGTACATCTGTTCTTTGTTTATCTTGTTCTGCAATTTTTGTATCTTTAGACTGTAGAAGATCCTTGAGGCTTACTTCCTTCCTTTCTTCCTTCCTTATTACAGTCACTTTGGCACTTTTAGCTGGAGATTTGACTCGTCCACTTTTAGGCAATTTATGAACCTTTACTGTTTTCAAAGATTCCAGAGATTTCTTATCCAAATTCTTTTTCCCTGAGGATTTACTTTTACTGTTTTTATCTCTTTTGTCTTTGTGCACTATTATACAGGTTACTGGATTATTAGTTTTATCCTTCCCTGATTTTTCCTGAGGAATCATTTTCTCTTTGTCATCAGGGATTTTGTCAAAGTCTAACTTGATGATTCTAACTGAGGATTTGGGTGCTGAAGATTCTTGTTTAAGATCCTTATGCCCTGGAGGAGGGGTTTTTGCATCAGGCAACTTCCCTTCTCTTGTAGGGGTTAAAATTCCATTATGTGTCATTGTTACACTCCTCATTTCATATTGTGAGTGACCAGCAATAGTTGGAAGATCTGGGTGATATGTAATTCTAAAAAGAGAAAGAAGTTTATGTAAGATCTGAAGTAATTATGTTCCAGTTTTAACAGCAGCATGAGACCAAAGTAGAAATAAGAATGCTCACCTGGTTCATGTTAGTCTAAAAGCCAAATGTAACAACTATTGGCCAGGTAATAATCCAGTCTGAAAAACTTTTCATCTCGTTGCTATGCTGCTATAAAATCAAAAACAGTTGCAAGAGAAGCCTCCAAAAACTTAAACTTGGTAGATCACATCATAAGAAATACTTCTCCTAAGCTGCATCAAACAGGCAGCAGAGGAGTATTAGTGGAGATTTAAAAAAGAAAAAAAGATATTCGCTTAGCTGTTATTAAAGCCACACAGTTGCTAGGAATGCCATAAAAATATTTTGGTAAAACATTTCATAACTAACATTTCCACAGATAAATCATAATTGGTAAAATGCTTTTACTAACAATGTCAAAATTAATGAGAAACTTAAAACAAAATCTTCAAACAAACCCTTAAAAAAGGTGGGTCTGAGAGGCTCACCTGGCTGACATCCACCTAGTAGCCAAAGAAAGAGTAGTTGGTTAAGTGATCTGGATGAATTAATACCTTGTTTCCAATTACTTTTGATTTATGATTAAATTCTGTCGGATTGTTTTCTATTACTAATAACCACCATACCTGATGGCCAATTCAGCATCCCATGTATAAACTTTAAAGGACTTTAAGCAGGACATTTCCTTGTACATTAGGTTAAATTGTCTTTTACAGATTTGTTAAGAAAAAGTAGTTTCAATGTTTTTGTATTCTTACAAGCATGGGCAGTATTTAGCATCATTTACAAGCATGGGTAATATTTAGCATCATTTATCAAAATCTGAAAGGCTTTCATGCCTTGATGCTAAATGTTGCAGATAGTCAACTGTTGTCATCACTTTTTAAAAATGCTGTTTAGAAGTTTTCCATTTGTTAGTAATGACAGTCCTGTTAGATCCTATTCATTCCTATTGACACCAAGTCAACTTTTGTAGAAGTGATTTCAGTTATCAGCCTTGATATCAAGTGAAGATTCAGACTCCACTGACAATTTCCTCTTGTATGCAAAGGTAAATTTCTGAAGAAAAAAACAGTGAACCTTTTGATGTTTAAGTTTTATTTTAAAAGTAAAGTGGCTATATTTGATGGTCAATAGGCACCATTTATCATTTGTTTTGTCTGGCATTTTATGGCACATACACACATGTAGGTTATTCAGTATCAAGGCAATTGGTGTAAAGTCCCTTGTCCAAGGTCACATTACAGTAGCCAACCCAGAATGGTCTGATGATTCTAACCCATATAATTTCTGGTCTTGAGTCCAGCATACTAACTACTGTACCACCACAGTTCGTTTGCCATCAGTTGTAAAAACTTGAAAGACCTTAATGCCAGAATGCTTTCTGTCACATGTGGTCAAATAATGGCAGATATTTTTAATGACTAATGGACATTATTGTAAAAGTTAAAAAGGCATTGATGCAAGAAGCTTTTTGAAAAAAAAGCATGGTTAAAAACAGTCAAGTGGTATTTAAAATGAAGATGAAAATAGTAAATGTCAATGGATGCAAGACACATGATGCAAGATGCATGTAGGGCCATAGGATAAACCTACTTGGCATTAAGACCAGGAGAGCTATAAGGGTAATTCTTCACTTGGCATCAGATTCTGAATAACTAGAAACCCCTCTACAATGGTGATAGGTCAACAAGGATTGTGTTGGGTGCAAGGTTAGTTACAAACCCATCTACCACAGCAGATCTGAGGTATGCATGGAGGGGTTAGGTGCACCACTGCAAAGGGGAAAGAGACATGTCATGAGCTGTATTTTGTAAAATTTGAGAACACTGAGCTGGGCATATAATTCAGACATTCCAAAAGACAGAATAAGGGTTCAGTGTATGTTACTTTACCTCTGCCTTTTGAAATGCATGCCATCTGATGGACTAGGAAGGGGTCTCTTTTCCCCAGGGACTGAACTGACATCAGATGTTGATGTTCCACATTCCTGTGTGTTCCTTTCAGGAGTTGGCAGGGCTGTGGCTGTTGAAGCCTCACCTGTTACCATGGACTCCTCCAAATCATCTACAACACATTTCACATTTAAGTATTAATTCACAGAAATCCATGCAGACCATCTAGAATGGATGCTGTATGTCAAATTTGGTCATATTCTGTCTGGTGATTTTAGAAAAGCTGTTTATAGCTTTTTCTATTTTCAATAACAAGAGACTCATTTGATTGCTGACTGACACCATTTGTATAAAACTGAAAGTAATTCATGTCATGATGCTATTAAATTTGGTCAAATTCTGTTTAGTGCTTTTTTAAAAAAGTAAATTCAAAGCCCTTCATGTTAGGACATTATCCAATTTTATCATATACTGCTGAATAGTGTGTGTGAGAAAATCGTTTAAAGGTTTGAATAATTTTAGTAACAAAGATTACATTTCATAGTGTCCCAGCATTATTTTGTATAAATATGAATGGCCTTCAAGCAATAATGATTTTTGTCAAATTAGATAAAATCCCGTAAAGTGGTTTTCTGAAAAGAATGTATTTAAAGGTTGTTCTGCTTTTAGTAATGGTGACAAAATATGATGATAGATCAACACCATTTGAACAAATATAAAAGATAGTCATGCTTGGATACTTCCTCTTAAACTTGGTCAAATTCTTTTCACAATAATTATGAAGAAGTTGTTTAATGTTTTTTCTGTTTTTTATTAGTAATGGCAGCCATAATGAATGATAGATCAGCATCATTTTGAATAAATCTGAAGGTCATGATGTCAGAATATTCCCCATAAAATTATATGCAAATTGGTTAAGTGGATTCTTAGGAAATGCTGTAAAAAAAAACAGAAAATTAAACAGACGATAGATGATAGAATATACAATAGGTTCACCTGACCTTATGGTCAGGTGTGGCAAAAATTACAAGCACTTATTTTTAGTTTCAAAATTTTAAAACTATAAAAGCTTGACCCAAAAATGTGATAATATAACATAGAAATCTAAAACATGATGTAAAATAAAAATATAGGATATTTTCTTGAAATAATTTTATATTTATTTTCCAAATATACAGCTTATTTTGTTTTCTTTTGATCATTTTCGCACATGAAAAACTTACGTCTGCATGCAAAGTTATTATTCTCAAGAGCCATAACTCTATCCATAATGGAAGAATAGTACGTTCCAAAGTAAATAATACATTTTTAAAAAATACCATCATGACTATGTATCTAAGGAAAAAATCAAAAGAAAAACATTTATTTCAGATTTTTATACTATTATCTGAGAGAATAGAAAATATGCTATCTATTCTATCCTCCAGAGTCGATACCTAGACAATGAGTGTACTTGAACGTATGTCACCTTCCTTACCTTCTGCTTCTGGGTACAAAAGTGGCAAGTAGTCTGGAATATGTTCCTCTCTCTGCTGTAATTCTCTGCTGTGAGGCTTTGGGATCTGCAGGTTGTTTTCCTTGGGAGCTGGATAAGCAAGTACTTCATGAGCAAATGGAGTTGAGTCAATATGGCTGATGTATTCCTCAAGTTCACTTACCTCTATCCCAAGGTGTCGAAAGGCTAGGGCCAAATCCTCCAGTTGTGGGTCACTTGTGCCAACTGGAAAAAAGTTACAGTTCAAAATGTTCTGTTAAACTAAAACCATTAACAATGGTGCTTCACAGATGGCCATACTCACTGCAATTTGCTCTGCAGGGTCTCATAAAGATATGAACCTGTGTTGAAAATGAAAGTTAGTAAAAGAAGGAGATTCAGGGGCCATGACTCCTTTAAATGATAATGTGGAATGCTTGAAATCCAACTCCTTAAAGGTCTCATAACTCCAGCAAAATCAATGAAAAGAAATAAGCTTGATCAAAAAGGGACACTGCTTTGTCCAAAATGAAGCAGATAAAGCAAAAATCATAAAAACACATGTAGGTCTACAAAACATTTTCACATCAAATTGCAGCAGAATATGTTGAATGGTTTTTTAGCAGTGCCAGTTACAATCAACATCCCATGTAAATATATGAACTTAATTTGCAAGGACCATAACTATGTACAAAATGGAGTAGATGTGACAAAACATGTAAAAAGATGAACATCTAGGTCTAAGAGACAATGTTCTTACCAAATTCCAGCATTACATGCTGAAAGTTTGTTGTGCTATGCTGGTTACATCCAATATCCCATGTGATGATATAAAGTTAATTGTTAAGAGCCATAACTTTGGGAGTTGATGAGGCAAAACCCATAAAATGCACAGCTAGGTTTAAGAGACTTTGCACACACCAAACTGCCTCAGAACAGGTTGTATTGTTCCTAAGCTATGGGTGGCACTCACCAGTTATTATGTACTTTTGAGAGAGTGATGTATGTAAGGTGAAGTTGTTTGCATTTAAAACATGCA